>JAZGTK010012686.1:0-14786 GCA_036877625.1 Ambastaia sidthimunki | reverse complement strand
CTTCTCATCATCCTCGGAAATGTCCTCGTTGGAAGCAAAAGCGTAACCTATTATCTCCCACGTTTCTGTGCTTGCGACAGAGCCTTCAGCACCAAACGGCCATGATGAATTCTGATGTGTTGTGTAAGAGCCATTAAGGAACACATTATGCATTAATTTTCTATGACAGTTGTGTATAATCTTCTCCCCCTTGGGCGAATCTAACGTTCACCAGGCCTTCAGAGTCATGCAGTCCATTTTTTGGTCAATTGATGGTCGTGCTCTTCACGCGCGGACTGGCGCTTCCAGATAAGCGAGGTAAACAACAGCAATATTAACTTATCCTCTGCTGATGGGATCTTAACCCTGGTAATCATGATGCCTTCGACTGCAGAGCCCCTGAGAAATCATCCTTATATTACTGTGTCAGGTGGGCTGTCATAGCTGTCTTTCAATTTGCTCTCCACGAGGCATCTCAGAAGCTCTGTGGGCGGCAAAAAGTGACGTAGACAAATTTGTGCGTCACAGTTTGAGAAGAAAAATACACAATTTTATGTCTTGGTTAATCTTGTATTGCATCTAAGCTTTGCTAGTGTTTGCTAAGGCAGGCGTTTTCTATTTAGCCAAACTCTTACTCATTATTATTAAACTCATTTCTTCTCTCACGACGTTTGTGCTAATGAACGTGGGCCTCAAAATACCTCAAAGCTGTTTTATTTCCAAGCAATGGGGCCCTGAGTTCCTCACAGACAAACACCTCTTGCATCTTCTGAAAATTTCACATCTGCACATTAAACTAATTGATCTGTGCATTGCACTGTGATTTAGGTCTCAGGGTACTTTGGCTAGAAGATGTGATGTGAATATATTGTCTGATTGTAATTATATTCAGCAGTTGTTTCTTAATGACACGTGACAACGTCCTAACGTCCTCACGTTCTAAATAAGTAAACGCTATTTATGTTTATTCATTTGGTAGACGCTTTTATCCAAAGAGACTTACTGTGGAGTGCATTTAAACTGTTCGTTTTATAAGCGTGTGTATTCGAACCGTGACTGGCATTGGTAGCACACGGGAAAGCTGTCTTGCTTTATGTGTGGGTCTAGAATCAGGAATCACAGTGTAGCAATCAGAGCTTTCATCTCCAAGTAGTGGACCTTCCTCTAATGGTCCAATCTTCCTGCCTGGAGCCTTTCAGAAGTACAGAAAAGCCCCCCCTTCCGTATTCCACTTTTCCCCTCGCATTTGTCTTCCGCACTCCCTCTCGCTTGATCAAATTCAGCTTTTATTTTCATCTCTCCCCATTTCTCTGATTTCACTATCGGCATGATCCATCAACTCTGATAAGATCAGGGTCCAAATGCCTTGTGCACACAGCACAGCACTGTAGGCAGTTTTTTGGTTGTAGCTATTTCTCTAGCTGTCTGCTTGAATGTTTTTTCCGTGGTGATGATCTTTAAGCTGGAACTGCATGAAAGCATTACAGCCATTATAATTGCAAAGAATGGTAGCATGTTTTTGCAAAATTAGTCTGGATAGGTTGTTTTAAAGGAATAGGTCAACCAAAAGTGAATCTTGTTTATGATTACTCACCCTTATAACCAGTTAAACCTGTGTGAAAAATTCTTCGCTGAAATACTAAAGAAAACTGCTAAACTTTTGTCCGTACAATGAAAGTGGATGGGGGCCAAGGCTGTTAAGCATCAAATAAGACAAAAAATGACCATTGATGCATCATAAATATAGTTCATACATCTTATACATTATAATCCATATGTTCTGAAGCTGTATGAATACTGTGTGTGAAGAAAATACCGAAATTTATGTCACTCTCGGTCACCATTTACTTTCATTGTATGAAAAAAAACAGCTTGGACATTTCTGTAAAAAACTTCTTTTTGTGTTTTGTAAAAGAAAGAACATATAGAGATTTGGGACAACATTGGAGGGGATAAAATAAGGACCCATTTTTGACTTTTGGTTGAGCTGTTCTTTTAAAACCAGTCATTTTGACATGGTTTTAATTTTTGTGTGGCTTCTTCTATAGAGGCGTGTTATTAGTTCTGCCCTGGGTTATTTGAAAGAGCTTCAGTGGAAATCTTAAGAAATGTGCTAAGCCCTGCTTAGCCCTGAATGTGTATGGATAAGTGTCACAGGAGAGCGAATTACTCCAGAATTATCGGTTATGAAATGCACATCATTTTGTGACTTTTAAAGTCACAAACGTGTGACTTTTAAAGTCACCTACGTGTAGGTGACCCAAACATTGTATCAGTTCAGAGCTTCGTAAACCCTTGCATACGGGCAACAGTCATCAAAAACGGATTAATTTCTGTGATAACTACACAACATCAGTTGATTGCTCTACTTCTGACGTTTCAGGCTGTTTTATAAGCGTCTTGTCTCAGACGTCCGCATTTGTAGTTCAAGTGGCCGCTGAAGAAAAAAAAAGTTAATTGAGTACAGTTGAGTAAAATTGTTTGCTATTTGTATAACCATTAATGTCACACTACGTCAGACCAATGTCAGCACTTTAGGCTTATTAGCGATTCTATTGGCTGTTACAAGCAAACTGCACTTGCAAATGTAATTGAGTTATTTCAGCGCCACAACAAATACAATGTCCAATCCCCCCCAACATGAACAATCAGTCCCTAACTGCAATCTTTGATATGCTCGTTTTTAGCCAGGGCAGATATTTGAAAAAGATTGAAAAAGGGGTTGCAGATTGGAGATTAGAGTTTGCACTGACCTGAGGAGGTTTTAATAAGGATGTCTGAGGAGCTCAAAGGGTCTGCATTCAAATGACAGCATTATATGGCTGGCAGTCCTGTTTGTGGGGATGAATACAGCTACAATATGAAAGAGAGTGACGTGCATTCTATAGCCAAAGTGACTCTGAAGTGACTCAGAATCAGTGACTCAGAAATTTTAGAAGTGACTTTGATTTTAATGTGGTGTACAAATGGGGAGATTTAGTTATTTATTTACTTGGTTACCTACCTACCTTAGCAAGGTTTAGAGCAAAAATGAAATTAGAAATGCCCTTAAAAATGGTCTAAAATGTAAAATGTGGGGCAAAAATGTCTCTGATAGCTAACTTTCTTCATGCCTAGTTATATATTTAGTTTGGGTTAAGGCTGTTTTATTATTTACCAGCTACTGCTGTATCTCATGTTGATTTTGTTGTTAACCAGCAGAATATTTAGATTCACAACTGGCATGCTGTGTGTTTGAACAGAAAAAAGCTTTTTGGCTTCACATCTGAGGGGATAAAGACCGTGTGAGAGTCGCAAAAAATGCAGAATAGTTTAAAATTAAACTCTTTAATGATGCAACAGTAATTCTTAATGATTTCATTATCTGTTGCCATGGTTACAGGCTGATTAGATATTGGCGAGTTAAAGGATTGACTCAGGTCCATACATACCTTATTTAACTTGCTTGTGTCTGCTGTGATAACTGATAATTGTTAGCATATGGTTGTGAGTTGTTTAGCCAGTGCCTCACCACCTTTGGTCCCCACAAAATAGGGTGAGTGGAAGGTTCACACCCACCACTCTGTGTGCATGTGAGAGTTTGTATAAGTGAGTGTATACCTCTTCTGCAGTATACGGCACTGTTGACAGATATTACTGTAGCTAAACCCACCTTTTGGATTTGAGCTTGAGTCAGTGATTTTCTTCAGAGGAGAGTTTTATATAAATGCAGGGAATAAGGTGATAGAGGCTTGTTTACCTGTGATACTTTTAGTTCCTTTCTGGAACCTTCTAAGGCCACATTCAGACAGAAAAGGAACCTCATAAATAACCAATTTGGAACTCTCCACATAAGCAGCGGTTCTCGTTATGGTCTCTCACATGCATCACAGAATTAGAACATGAGAGGTAAAGTTTGGCTTCATGTTGCTTAGCTAATAATGTTATACTTGAATGTGCACAAAATACACACAGCACAGAAATAACCGTAGTTTTAATTAGAACAGTTTATTTTTAGGATTTAATTTAAGATTTATGAGATCTTAAAAGGGAACCATTTTGGTGCCTACTGGAAGCAACAGCCATCATGTAGGGAACATGTCTGTGATACTTTTGTGTGTTGTCTGGGTAGGCAGCATAACTTTGAGCCAGATTCGAACTTAAAGAGCTTGCGTGAGTGCCAAAGCTGACGCGTTGGAGAATGTGGGCTAACCGCAAGGTCACATCTCCCAAGATGTTTTTATCCCCAGCTCCTTGGTTTCCCTCCATAGCAACGGTGTCCTAGAATTACTTTTAGTTACCTTTCTTTTTAGTATTTTTATCCACCAGTAGGTTTGATGTGATGTCTTTCAATGACTTTCAGGTCGAAGTCTCAAAATAAATAGCTTAAAAATAAATGGACATCTTGTGGACTTTTTGTCTGAGGATGGAAATGTTGTTTAAATGAAATGACTGCATCACAATTAGCAGCTACATTAATTAGCATAATAAACCGTTCCATAAACCAACGGAAGTGAGTCTCTCTGGAATTCTCTCTTCGTCAAAATATACTATTCCTTTTTTTTGGAATATTGCAGTGTTTATTATAAATGTTTTATCCATGCGCATTATACATTTTTCTTAATTCACATGCTGTTATAATCAATATCTGAAAATGTTCTTTTGTAACGACAGACCTTCTCTAATGATGTCAGTCTGGCAGTGTGGGCGGAGCCAGAGCTGTTAACCACTCCCCTTTGACTGTTAGTCTGCGAGAGCTTTGAAACACCTGCTTTTCTAGAGCCAGTCAGTTCCCAGTGGAAAAAAACAAGCCACAGTCCCCACACAAAAAAAAGTTGGTTGTAACTTGCAGTCCATGCAGTTTAAGATACCATCACATACTATTGAGGCACTATGGCGCTATGCTAATATCTATTCCTGTAGCGTATTTACACGCTAAGCGTTTCAGTCTTAGCGTGTAAATACTCGAGCGGCTGACTTGAGCGGCGGACCACGATGCATCTCTGCTTCAAAGTTTTCGTTCGCAAAGCGAGCCGTTCATTCAGTCAAAATAAAATGATACAGCCTCTGTTTCTCCATATCTCTCTGTTCTTTTTAATCATCCAAGAGTTAATTAAAGAAAATTAGCTGTGAGGAAAAATGGCACCGGTGTTCTGTGGTTCAGCTGAGCGTATGAGCATGGGGTGTCGTGGCAACAAGCTGGCCTGATACCAAGCTGTCCTCCAGCTGTGTTTGATTTCCCTCTCTCATCCACTTCCAACATAACAAACCAGTCACTTTCCCTGCCAAGTATCTCTTTTAAGTGTGTGTCGCTCACCTTCCTCTGTTGAACTCTACATAGAGATGTTTGAACGTTCAAAAAACGTTCTTTTTATCCCTCTTTCATATGCACACTGTTCTCTGGTATGTCCAATAATGTTACTGCATCAAAAAATTTATTTTTATGACCCTACTGTATTATATATTATATACTGTATGTTATATATATAGGATTATATATATAGTGTTATATACAGTATATTATCTACTGTACTATATAATTTTCTTCTGATTTCAGCTGATGGCAGGGATAAAGTATAATAGTTTTACCTCCTTTTGTCTCAAAACCTGGAACACAATTTGGTGCAAAAGTGGCCCAACTTGCCCCTCTGTCACCCCACTCCATTTGCATAGGTGGATCATTGTGTTTTAGCATAGCGTGCGTGTGTTTTTGTGAGCACACTTTAGGTAAGTGCTCTAGATTCTGCAGAGAATCGCCCGGGAAAACCATCCTCGGTGCTTCTTTGTCCATCAGTAGCCTCTGACCTCACTTTCCCGTCTGAAATCGCATCCTTTTGTTAAAAGAGCCAGGAGGTAAACGCGCAGCCCAGAGAGTGGGCTTGAGGTGCTTTGAGCACTTCCAAATAAAAAAGTTCTTTTCGCTCTGGTGGACTTCTGAAAAGCTATTGTAATCGTGTGCCCAGGGCACTCAGAGATGACTCAGTAACGCTACAGCTATCAGAAGTGCTTAGCAAGTTCAGCTTCTCCTGCCCAACTCTTCCACTGTGGGGACGTAGGACGCATAGGCTATAAATGAGACTTGTGAGACGGCTGGGTCTGATCCAGCATGAGATGGCAAGTGATTGAAATTAGAAGCTTCACTGCTCTTTATACGTTTTAATAGTGTGGGTTTTATTACAGGGCTCTGTGTGTGTTCATTGTGTTTCTGCTTGTGGATCTCTTAAAGGAACGGTTCACCCCAAAATGAAAATTCTGTTGTCACGCAAAGCGTAAGAAATCGTGTATGATTGCGAAGCGCACAAGTCATTTGAACTGCGTTTATGATGCTTTTATTGTGCGTGGTGTAGTTTTGAAGGTTGACAGTCTCGGTCACCATTCACTTCTGTTATATGGAAAAAAGTAGACAGGATATTCTTAAAAAAATCACATTTCTGTTACATGGAAGCAAGTCACATGGGTTTGGAACTGCATGAGGGTGAGTATATAATGAGAGATCTTTCATTTTAGAGTGAACTGTTCTTTTACAGTAAATCTGAAGTGTTTTTATATCAGTTTTTGAATAGATGATCAAACTGAGAACGGATGGAAAGTTCAGACAGGGATGAGCAGGAACTAAATGGTTAAAATGCAGTTTAATTTTACACTATTTGTAACTTCGAGTGCATATTTATGGTGAAGCTTTTGAATCAGACAGCTTGTGCTTTTTCATATCGACCATGAATCCAGTGAGACAAGTTTACAGAGTAATTATGGGCTGCCGATGAAAGCCCGGATCCTGTGCGGATGAATCATAGCTCTGTTCAATATGGGCTTTTTTCCCAGTGCCTGCAGCTGGCAGGACTACAATACCCAGAATGCACTTAGCAGCTTTAAACTAATGGAGACCTTTGTATCACACATTCAATTGGAATTTTTCCATTGCTACTGCTGTTACTGGGATCCAGTGTTGTAAAAAGGGGCCGGTGACTCCCAGCAATGGAAGAAGCTTTAGAAAACATCCCATTGCACCAGTATGTTCCATTATATCATGACGAATTTCAGTGTTACAGAAGCAAGCAGACAGCATTGACTCTCTAAGTCTTTATTGTAAATGGATGACTCACTGTTTGTGCTTTTCCAGCCTATTAAATGGTTTCCCACATTATGGTTTAATTGTGCAGTAAGGAGAGGAATACATTATTCTAATGGGATTCATTTAGTTGTAGCTCTTTAATATATATGAACATTTTACCTTCGTTCAAATGCATTCACAAAAACAAGTAGTTTTCTTCTTTATTTTGAGCTTTTGAGTGAAGAAATAAAGAAATGCTTTGTTTTGGATTGTGATATACTTGCTCTGAAAATAGTTCTTAATAGTCTTATTTTCCCTAAAATATTCATTTAAAAAGTGTAATTTACGATATTATTTGTTCAGAATATTAATGTGATATTGTATTGTTTTCCCAATCGTTTTATGACAACATTGCTTGAGAATTGTGACACTGTAAGACAATTTTCACCTGCATGTGCTGTGTAATGAACATTTTAAATGTTACACTGTTACACTTATTCCTGATTTAAGTTTGAGTGCCTGTAACATGTCTTGCACTACACAGCTACACAATTTGTCTCACCCGAGCGCTGCCTTGAGGCTGTAGCCGAGTTTTGAGGATTTATAAACTGCCAGAACTCACCAGCTGTCGTGCTCTAACTTCAGCACGTACGGTTCGCAGAATACACAAATTAACTGATAAAAGACGTCCCAATAGCTCGTCAACAACTCCAATTATGGAAGCATCACTTACTGTGCGGTAATTACGAACCAGTACCGTTTTTTATAAGACTCACTTTGTGTTACTCAAGTTTATCTTTCTCTGAACATGTAGCATTGATTTGCCTTCCAGCAGCTCATTACCGCATTTCTCTGCTGATTGAAAACTGAAGTCCCGCGTCCCCCTCTGTTCTCTATGCTGGGGGGGGGACAAATCAACGACCGCCCAAAACATGTCCACCTGACCTGTCTCAGACCGGCACTTACCTTAATCCACAGCATTAAAACATTCAAACGCTTTTATGTCATTAAACACTTGGGCTGCCTGGTTGCATCTACAATGTTTTCGTTTTATCAAATTCGTTTTGCTTGTATTTGCTGTCGTTTATCGTCTGCCAAATGTTTTATAATGGAAATTTTCTGGTTTGGTTCATCTGTGTGTGTGTTTTTTCTGTAGACCTGAAGGTGTTGCCAGATTGGAAATTGTCACATTGTTTTCGTGCGGTTCAGGTTAGCATGTCATTCCGGCACGTGCGAGCAGATTAAGATGAATGGACTGCAGCGAGCGTGTATATGAGCAAGATTTGGGAATAACAGGCCCCTGCCGCCTTCATAAACTGTGTATGATGGATGACTGTGTTTCACAAAGCTGTGTTTCCCAATTATAGACTGTTATAAAATATGCTGTGTTTCAAGTTGACTGAAACATTCAGCGGTTGGTTTCAATGGTAGAATAAGAATGTTTCTTAATGGTTACGACACTAACGTTATCACAATGGTAATTTAAAAATATGGCCACATATGGCTGTCAGTACAACAATAGTGCTTGTTTTTTTTCCATAGGAAAGGAAAACAAACTAATTTGTTTTTTTTTAATAAAAAAAGCAGCAAAACTCATCGCGTGTATCTCTGTGATAAGAACAACCCAGCTGTAACATGCTGATTTGAGCCTCACAAGCCTTAAGTACGAATAAGACACAGAAGCAATTCACATTAATTCAGTGAATCAGATTAATTCGGTAACCATGACGACTGATTCACCAGCACTTTGGAGTCTATGCTGTAGATTCAGAAAAGTAGCGCAGAAAACACATATCAGGTGTTTTTTTGAAAAGGAAATCAGTTCCAAATAAGAGCTTTTTTGTTGACAACCGTACTTGTGGCACTGCGTGCTCACTGCCCTGTGAAAAACCTCCCTGCAGGGTTTTGCAACTTCAGCAGACAGGCACTCTTACTGCTGTAAGGGGATGTGATTAATTGCGTTGCATTATTGAAAGTTCCCAAGTCAAAATCAATCATTTCTTTGCTTAGCAGTTGAAGGTGTATTGCGACGATAGAGAGTTGACTGAGTAAATTTAGCGTGGAGGCAGGCTGACACGGACTGGCATGCGCTGAGAGGGATAAACGTGGTCTCTTTTACCACGAGGGGCTGGGGTAAAACTAGAAACCTTACTTACTTTGTGTCTTGTTTCTGGAGTTTTCTGTGCAAACTGGCGCTCTTCAAAATAAGCCCTCATCCCCACGCGACTGTCACGTTACATTTAGTGGAACTTCCGGTCCACTGCGTTCCTTTTCCTTTAATGGATTTTATCTTTTTGTCAGGTGTCTTGTCAAGAAGAATCAAATAATGTGTTTTTGGCCGCGGTTATGACCTAGAACATTCCAACCTGTATGTCCGAGGTATTTTAAGTGTTTTGACGCTGAGCTCGCAGAGAACCACACATTGGTCTGACAGAACCAGAGGGTTTTAAATCTACACGGTGAAAACGTGTCTGACATTTGAGCAAACATACAGAATTTACCACAGGAAATCTAGTTTAATTCATAATTAACGTTATTCTCGCAAATGGTCAATTTATAGAGAGTCATTTTAGTCTGCATCAATTTTAAAGGTTAGCAACACAAAGCCCATTCGTGGGGTTAAGACTGTGGCATTTCGTGCGCACGCCAGAGGCGAGGACAGAAAACTAATTGTTAATTTCCGCGCCAAAGTTAATTATCGCAGACAACCTTTATTGCCATTAAATCTATTCATTAATTATCATTAGTGTCGTTAAAGGATATTTTTCCGCTGACCAAACACAAATGAGGAGCTGCGTTTGGAGGGCGAACGAAACCTCGGCTACGTCCTTGGGGTTTTGCGGGGTGCGCTTTTGTGCAAGCGACTTGTAATTTCCTGTCATTGATTTTTGGAGCGGACGGGCACATTGTGATGTTAAATGCTTGGTCAGTCACACTGAGATTTGTGTAAGTCAAGGACAGATTTTAGATTGCATTTCTCAAATGTTTCAGCTGTTGTGTAACTGCTCGTTTTGAATGAGGGTTCCTGGCATTTTTATCTTACCTAATAGAACAAAACAGTCATAATATAATCAGAATATATGAGACAAGATCTTATATAAGACAAGACCCTGCAGAACAAACCTGTATAAACCAGCAAAAGGCGGTTTACCTGTCTAAGATGGACTTTCAGGCTTTTTAGGCTAAGTTCTAGTCAGCTAGACAGGCTGGAAAAACAGCTGATTGACCAGCAAAACACCATTTTGATTAGACTCAGAGTTCAGCTAGACCAGCCAAAACAAGATTAGACCAGCAAACCAACTTGGGCTTTTACAGCAAGGTCATTCCAGCTACACATTTACACAGTCTTACAATTTAGACTCACGTTTTACCTCAGGAGTTACAGAATTATTTACAAAATAATTGTTTTTACTTGAAAGGCTTCAAAACTGTTTTAAGAAGACCTAATGGGCTCTAAACTTTTTGTTTAGAAGTTTGTGGCTCTGAATTTCCATCAGAGACCCCATTTTGTTCTCTTCCTGTTTGCTCTGTAAGACTGGATATTGCCTTTTTTCCAGACGTAATACTCTGAACCCTTCGTATTCATGCGGACTGTCAAATAGAGACCTGCACCTTTTGAGGAAAATACTGCAAAGCATTGTGGAGCTTCTGTTATCCCATCTTTATATTCTAACCCTCTTTCTGTGCCTTGATGATAAAAACAAAAGTAGACAAAGCTGTGGATTTGAATTACAATGATGGAGATGTGAGAGTGAAATTCTTTTACCACAAGAAAAGTGCCTTTATTTTTTACAAATGTGATTTATTTTGTCAGTTTGGTGTTGTGTTGAAATCAGGTCTGATATTTTACAGGTCATCTCAAAAAACAGACAGAAACAAGAGGAACAGAAATGGGCACAGTGTGAAATTTTTGCCGTAAATTAAAGCAGTGAACATCGACAGGTGTTTAACAGAGAAATATGCCACTTCAGTTAAGGACTGTGTTTAACCATTAGAGAAATAGCTTGTGGCATAAACCATAAAGATTATAATGCAGAGTTTGGAGCAGAGAGTGTTAGCTCAGCAACTGTAGTAACTGTTGACAGTAATTTCTCACCAATTACAACTATTTAAAGATCTAAATTATTTTCGATAATGTCCAGACATGCTTTCCTTCTGTGTACAGTCTTGCATTTTAAGAATATCTTTCTGTCTGTATATCACAGGTCTTTAGTGACCTAATTGCGTTTCTGCATCATGTAATTTGTGTTGTAATGGTCTGATGTTTAAGCACTAATTAAAAGTGTCCACGAGTTCTCCAAGTCATCTCTGACTTCCACTTCTAAACCAGAAAGCCATTTTGTTCTCCCTGTTTCATCTCTTCACTGTCCCAGTAGATTGTTAGGGCCCTCAGGCAGTGGCCTCATTTTTCTTTCTTATCTGCTCTCTCTTGTTTGGCCCTCGGAGAGCCACGTTTCTCCTGAGAAACACAGGGTTTCTAAATCAATTCACATTGAGTTTTCCCTTCTCTCTTATTTTTGAGTGACAGTCGAATCCGTCTGTAATTACTGTAGCTGCTGTCGAGTACAGGAGAAATATGTTCATTCAACAGATTTTTGAGCTTGTGGTTTTTGAATAAAACATCCCAAAAATGCATTTGTGTCTTTGATAATGAGGTTTGTGAGATTGCTGTATTGTACAGCGTTTGTCTAAAACAGTAAATGATAAATGAAACCTTTAACCTTTAGTTTAACAGTTTGCGAGTTGTTTGAGAATTGGAGTGGTTGTTTGTTTGAGAGGTTGTTTGTTTAATGGGTTGTTTGTTTAAGCTGTTTGTTTGAGTGGCTGTTTGTTTAAGAGGTTGTTTATTTAGGGTGTTGTTTGTTTAAGGAGTTTCTTTGAGTGGCTGTTTGTTTAAGAGGTTGTTTGTTTTAACCTTTGTTTAAGTGTTTATCTTAGTGTTTATTATTATTTTGATCATGATTAAAAAACATGAATAGGTGCTTTTATATACACATTATTTACATTAATGATATAAGGGAGCTTTAAATTCAAACTGTAAAAGGACAGTTGTCTATTTTTGATGCTGAGACAGTTTATTAGAAACATTTTAAACAACTGTGAATTCTACAGGCAAAAGAAAGGGCAACATTAGAGCAATATTATTTCACATTAAGGGCTTTAGGGTATTAAAACGGACCCCAGATCTGATCCCAGATCATTAATTAAAGGAAACTCCATTAGGTTGGTCAAATCACAGTTTGAACTTGGTAATAATGGTGGCGGATGAAAATGTGTGGGCTACACTTGATGTCTCTGCATGAAAAAATGGGGTCAAACAAAACCATTAATGACTCTCCTGTGATTATCTGTCTTCATGCATATTAATAAGCAAACATGAAACTGACAAAATGGTGGTTGTCTCTGGTGATTTGGTTTCATTAAATGTTAGAACTGTATTTTCTGCTTGTTGCTGCGTTGTCTGAATGTATTAGAATGTAAAGATATTTTCTTTTTTGTTGTGGGTTCCTATAGACAACAGTGCAGATAAATTTGTACATTTTGCTCATGTCATTTATAAATGTCTTTCATTTTAAAGTTAGGGCTGAGCTGTATCTATCGCTAAAAAGAAACTGTATTTTTCAGACTTTTGGAGAATAAACTTTATTTACAAAGGTGTTTTCCTAATTAATTTTTCCAATATTTAAATGCTTTTTTCGTTTCTCCAAATCCAAATACCAGCCACAGGTAATGAAAGAAACTAATTTAAGAACATCAAAGCTATCCAGAAATTACCAAAGAAGCGGGAAGAGCAGGAAGTTCTGACGTTTATTAAGCAATTCCAATTCCACCTCATTATTTTACTAATTCAATTGGATAGAGAGGCAATAGCAGAGAAAAAAAGATAATTGCTGTGGCTTTTACCATGCTTGAAACTCTCGTATGCACTCGGGTGTTAAATGGGATTCATTCAGGCATGGATTATTCCAAAAACCTGCGCCAGGCGTCTTTGTGATTCCTGTTAAGACTTTAAAGAGTTCACTATGTAGGTCTCCTAATTCAAAGGGACAGAAAATGAAGGCTTTGGAAATTGTTTGTTGATACACGCTGCGCTGTTATGAGTGTTTTAGGTCCCACGAAAATGTTTTATTAATCCAATCTATGGTGGGGTGTTAATAAAATCCTCCCCTGGGGTCTCGCAATACCCCCGGGCTGTGACCTAAGCCTTCCATTTGGGCTGTCGGAAAAGCCTAAGAGAAACATCACGGCCTTTCTAAAGCAAAAGTTCATTTGTAGCGTATTTTCTCTTACCTGATTGCCTTCAGTCAACCCACACAAAAGGTGAGTCACAGTGGAGCTTTTGTGAGGGAGAGCCCTCAATCTCAGCGGCCAGAGAGACAAAGAGACGGAGGCCGGAGTTTTATAGCGTGAAGAGAATTAGGAGGTTTTTAAAGTGCTGCATAAGGTGTGTTATGATATGTCTCGTATTTTTAATTTCAAATGATTTAGTGGGTTCTCAAAAAAAAAGTACTTTGTTTCCGCTGTGACTTTTTGTTGTTTGAAATCGGCATGAAATAATTTGCCACTTGATGTTTTTCATCAAAAATAACATGCTTGCCGTTTCTCGGCAGCACGGTAGGAAATGTTCTCAGGAAATGCTCGAGTCTACTTGAAAGTTCAAATTATTTTCAGCAAAAAACATCCAGCCAGGACTGAATATTGTTCCTGGAAGCTCATTTGGCTCTGGTCCATTTGTTTGTTTGTTTTTTAAGATTAAATAAAACTATTACTATGAACATTTTTATTCAGTGACGTTTCTTTAGTAAGACTAATAAGGCTACATGTGCTACAGAGCACTTAGAAATAAATGCACCGATTGAATAAAAGGGCTGGATAAGTTCTTAGAAATAATATGAATTAAATAATGTCTGAAGGAGATGAAGAGCCTGAAATTGAGCCAGGAGAAATAGCAGTGAATTGGGCAATTCTTAACGTTCTTTAACAGGCACCTATAGATTCCTATATCTTAGGTACCTATATCGTAATAGTCACCTATGTATTCCTATACCTTAGGTGCCTATATCAGAACAGACACCTACAGATTCCTGTACCTTAGGTGCCTATATCGTAGCAAGCACCCATAGATTCCTATATTCTAGGTGCCTATTTCATAATAGCCATCTATAGGTGTCATTTATAGGCACCTATGGATTCCTCTACTGCAGTCAGAGCTGATTCCTGTTCCCAATGAAACAACTGATGGGATTTTAGCTGTTCTGCTACAATCTGCTCTGTTAATTCGCTTTATGACACGGTGGTTGTGTGACGACAGGGTGAAAGATGTTTGAAATGACCGGTGCGACTCTTTGGATGTTCATATTAGACATGCTTTATGTGCGTGTGTGTGTTTCCAAAGTGTACTGTGTCAAAAACAATACGCACAAAGGTGGCATTTAGTTTCAGTCCAGCAGAGAAATATGGGTAAGAATCAGTGTCTAGACGCTCCATGGAGGTGAAAATAATCATTAGCAAAACACAGTGATTGCTGTAGTAGCAGATTAAAGGTCAGTGTAGCTGGACTGTGATATTAATCAGAAAGACTCATTGATAATTTAGCTTCATGCGCAGCTGCTGGGTCATGAATATCAAGATCAGTAGAGTCCAGTCACACACACTTTCTCCAAACCTGTAACACACTCTCTCTCTCTCTCTCTCTCTCTCTCTCTCTCTCTCTCTCTCTCTCTCTCTCTCTCTCTCTCTCTCTCTCTCTCTCTCTCTCTCTCTCTCTCTCTCTCTC
>JAZGTK010012685.1:0-14786 GCA_036877625.1 Ambastaia sidthimunki | reverse complement strand
ATGATTTCCTACTTGTCTGTCAAACAATGCATTTGCATACCTCCTTGCTATTGCTAGCCTGTCCAAAACTGCCTACACTACCCTTAATATTCATCAAATACATACTAGTATGAGCAATAGTAATTGTGACATTTGCTCATTGGAAATTATCTGGTTTTACAACACATACTGTGGTTAGACGTTCCAGTGCTGAGAAACGCTCCTCCCATGTAGCTGTGGATTTCTCAAAGGCCTCATGCCTCTTGAGTAGTTTTTCAACCTCATCCACTGTCTCGCCCAGATCCCTGCTGGCCACGTATGGCTCCTGGGCAATCAGCCAGGCCTCTGCCACAGATGCATCCCGGGCAAACTGACATACCTCCAACACTAGAGATAAAGTCAGGCAAATGAGTTATAGGCATAGTAAATTGTTACTATATGTTTACCACTTCCACATTGGTCACACAGAAGGAATTGGATTGCAGAGACTTCTGCTGGGTCTTAAAACTATCCGTTTTTGCAGCCATCAATTTTTCTTTGCACAGCAGCTAAAACAATTGTAATGGTTGCCACGCCCCTGAGTAAGTGTATATGTTTGTTGGCATGTGTAAGCTTACAAAGTCTAAGCCAATCCCATCTGTCATCCCACTTGAGCATCATCTCTTTCCTCTTCTCTTCCAGTTGTGTCAGCTTTTCCTTGATCTGTGCGGAAGAGAGGTATATATCACAGCACGCCCTCACATAGATCTGCCACACCAGCCTGACCAAAATTAAATGGTGACGATCTGTCATTGTGAATTTAGAGCATGTGCTGTACTACACACTGTCTTTGCCACACTAAATAGCTTTTCATACTGACAGAAATGTAATCACTGGAGTCGCTTTAGTGTTTGTTGCTAGTACAGGTAGCTGGTCCTACTTGACTGCAGTATCCAACTGTATTATGAGCCTTATGACATAAGCTCCATTGTCTGCACTGTGGTACTCGCCACATTATGTCATTGCTTGTTTGTACAAGGAACAGTTTACCCAAAAATGAAAAATAACTTTTGAATGTTGAAGCAGTTTCTTTGAAATACAATGTGAAGGATGAGTCAGTGACAGAAAATGTTTTTTTGGGGGGTCTATCTCTTTAAATTAGCTAAAGTATGTTGCATTGCAATGACTAACCTCCAGGCATTTTGTTGCTGCAAATTGCTGTTAATGTAAACACTACTGTACGTAACTACATTTATTTACCTCTGCAGAGTCCTTGTGCTTGCGTTCCAAGAGGGCTTGGCCCAGTTCAATACATTGATTAAACTTTGGCGCACGGGTCTCAATCTCAACATGAATCCCTTGGTGATATTTCAGCAGAAGCTCCACTGAGGATACATCTCTTCAGTGGAACAAGAGAAAAACAAAACTTTGAATCATAGACACCTCTACTTTAGGGACCACAATGATAGCTTTCCTTACCTTGGCTTTTCCTGGGTCTCTATCTGCTGAATGATGCTTTCCATCCAGGCCAACAGGTCTCTCACCATAGTAAAGAAGCGGAATTTGTCCGCTGTATCTACCAGCCGTTTTCTCCTGCCATCACAGGCATCCAACAGTCCCTTCCAGGCATCCACCACCTCTTTTTCAGTGTCCTGAATGGCTGTAGCCTGATCTCCTGCGTATTGGGCATAGAGTCGAGTTGCAGTCTCCTGTAACTCTTTAACCTGCAAAGTCAGCAATATAGGGGCTCTTAATTTTTCAACTTTAACTTTCATCTTTTACATACCTATCTAACATTAAGATATCCTTTAAAGTAAAAAGACACAGGGATTTCTAGATGAAAAATAACATGAGAATCACTTGTTTATGTAACATGTTGTTTGCCCTACTTGTTTTCCTAGGGAGCTGATGTCCCTCTCAAATGCAGCATGCATGCGGTGGAATGACTCTGCTTTGCTAAAGTCTTCTCCCAGATCATCGGGAAGCTCATTCTTTTTTTCCTGGATGTGAGCAACCAGCTCCTTCCCATCATAAAAATATCTAAACAAGTTCACAGAACATTTCTTGTCATGCTGTAACATCTCCACAGCAGTCAGGCAATGCTTCAAATATTGGTACATAATGTTGGTTGTTAATAATTACTATCACATATTGTCTACATCATACAATACTTACAACACCCATGAACACATTGTAAAATAATAACCATAATCTTGTTTCATGAGTGTGTTTAAGTAGTTTAATGTGATCTGATTAAGCACATCTGAATAAGTGGCAATTCATTCAGTTCACTTAAACTTACTTCAGCAGGTCATAGGAGGCTGTGAGGAGCTGGGCACGGGTGTCGACAAGCTCCAGCAGATCTGCCCAGCTCTCATTGACTCTATCCTTCCATTCTGCCATGGTGGCTGCTTCACTGTGGCCTGCTTCTATTAGTTCATCTATGGTCCAATTCACAGCATCTACGCGTTCTTGACCCACTGTCCCTGTCTCTCGTGCAAACTCCCTAAACTTGTCTCGCAGTACCTAAAATATTAATTAGTGTAACTATAACAAGAAGAAAAACTGCTGAGTTTGCAAATCATGCATTATGCATGACATGCTTTTGTGCAATCATAAAGAGTGTTTTGTTTTACCATCACATGGTCAAGGTCCTGACCCATCTCTTGTGAAGATGCAACCACATCACGTTCTGCAATCCACTGCTCAAGATCCTCCACTTCACGGCTCAGGAGGAAATGATGGTATGTGTGGTCCAGCTTCGTTTTGCGATCCTCTGCTAGCTCCTTCAGCTCAGCATACTGTTTATCAATCTGCCCTTGCCTCCGAATGATGGCCTCACTTCACATACAGACAAAAGATTACTCTTATAAAGTGTTACAATGCACAACAGGATGCTTGACGTGTGACAGTATAATAAACAATATATGGTATGTTTTTATTTGTAATCTAAGTTTCCATCCTAACAAGCAGCACTGGTTCCTACGACATTGCACCAGGTAAATGAAATATCATGTGACCAAAGTTCTTCTCATTAAAATGAATCATCAAACAACGAGAGACTGATTGTGGAGGTTCTAAACATCAAATACTGTAGGACAAATCCCACAAATTCCATAAAGATGATCAGGAAAAGGATGCCATTTGGAGAGGCAAGTCTTGAAAATACAAAGTTTTTTTTTTTATTTATATAAACTCTTTTAGCTTTGTAGTATGTTGCAAATGCACAAACATAGGGAAAGACCTAATTAACACACTTTTATGCATACTTTTGTACATTTGTAAGTCACTTTCTAAAGAAAATTACAAAAAAGAAATGTATACATCAAATTAGTGATTTGGAACAGTGTGTATTAGATGTTATTTTTATAGTAATTCTGACATACCCATCTGGGTGCTCTTCAGCCAGCATTTTCTGTGCACGATCTGCCAACTGCTGGATGGAGTGTGCATAGTCATCTACAGACTGCTTCAGAAGCAGGTGTCGCTTCAGCATGATCATAGCACTTTGCTCATCCTACAACCCAGAAATAAAACAATACAAATCGGGACCAGAAGAACAAATTCTGAGAACCTAAATCAAATGTCAGCACAGAGCTGACCTAACTTTGGTAGTGTAAAAACATGTAACACAGCATAAAGCAGTAATACTGTTTTCTAGACTCATACTTTGGCTTTCTCATCAGCAATCATGTAGAGTTCTTGTTCCCCAATGCAGGCCTCAGCCTCATCTGCATCATTGTAGTACTGCTGGGCCTCATTGGAACCATAGAGCCGTGCTCTTCGTTTGGTCATTTCATCCTGCAGCTTTGCCCAGACCTCTTGAAGCTTTCTCATATCCTCCGACATACGCTCTGCCTCTGAACTTTCCTCTGCTGCTGCTGCCACCATTCGCCTTCCACGCTCTAAAACTTCATCATTGCGTGGCTGGTGCCCATCAATCTCTTTCTGTAGGGACTGTTAAGGATAACAATAGTTAACATAAGAAAAAAGTAAGAGGGGCATATACATAAAATTTTACATATTATAAAAACATTCATCATAGGTCAGGAAAAAGACCAATGAGGTTGTGTTCCCAATGGTTCATAACCCTGTTCCTGGAAGACCTCCAACAATACACTTTTTTGAATGTGTCCCTTATCTAACTTATCTACCGGACATATTTCTGACAAAGAGATCTTACCTGGTTCTTTTTAAGTAGAAGCTGAACAGTCTGAAGATTATTGCCATGATCTTCTGACATTGCCATTGGTAACCTCTCATTAACCCAGAGCTGAAGTGAGCAAATTAGAAGAATTATTATAAAGAAACTTTTAAGTGATAGGATTAACAAAACCTATTGATTTAAGTTGTAGTTTGGGTGTGCTGTATGCTGTGTTTACATACTATCTCATCTGCAAGATCTCTGAAGAACTGGTGCACTGCCTTAGCAGCTTCCAACCGGCTTCTGCGTTGGGCAAGAGGTGTGAGAAGCTTCTGAAAATCCCTCTGAAGAGTTTGCTGCTCAACTTCAAGCTCAGGCTGGTCCTCTCTAAGTGTGGCATGCTGCTGTACAGCTTCCTGGAGCTCCTCTAGTTCACGTGCACGATCCCGAACTTGATTCTCTGTAATCTACGATGTATGGCAGGTCAGAAATAAACAATACTCTGAAGCTACCACTAGAAATGGAATGTCACTCAAAATGTAATCTGGCATTGTGGAACAAATAACTAATGGTCACACCTGATGTTTCTTCAATTGGATGTTGGCACTGGTAAGATCTTTCACTTCTTCATCCACATCACCCTGGATCTGCTGCTGCAATTCAACTAACCACTTCTTCAGGTCAGCCAGGCTCTGGTCAAATAGCTCAGAGCGGTTTGCGTCAAACAGCAGCCGAGCCTTTTCCTGTGTAGTGCTCTCCAGTTTATTCCACAGCTCGTGTAGCTTAGCAAGACGGTCCGTAACAATAGGCTTAAATTCAGGTTTTGACTCCATTAGTTCCTGTCCTTCCTAAACATTGTACACATTCACATTCTTTTAAGACAGAGATTGGGATAGTAGGGAATTGTAGAGATTTGTTATAGAGTTGCACACAAATATAGTCTTTGGTTACATCTGGTATTAAAATCTGTTTAGGTAATCCAATCACAAGTGGCCAAGTGAGCTGGATCTCGTTTACACTTGGTACTGTAGTCACATGCTTTTAAAATGTGTACACTTGACTGTTTGTTTTTGTAAAAATTTTGCATTGTTTTTTGTTGCAACTTTGATTAATCTAATAACAAAATGTTTTGGACCCTGTTTACATCTGTATTTAGCAATATCCGCCTTTGATTAGATCGCTCTAAACAAATCTCAATACCAGGTGTAAACAGAGCCACATACATAGTAGCTATGCACATATGCTTTCTGTATACCTTATCAATGTTATGAAGCCAATCCTTGTTGGATGCTAGCTCTGCCATGAAGGCCTGGTGCTTTTGCCACTTGCTATGGAGGTTACGAGCCTCATCATATGATGTATCCTGTGCAGTCAGCATCTTCTCATTTATCCATAGTGTAAGCTGGAAAGAAGATGTGAATAATGAAAGAGTTATATCAAGGATCACAGAAGACCTTCAATATATATTTAGGGCACAATAAGAAAGTTAGCTCACATCCTGGGTGTTCTGAAGGAAATGCTGCAGTTCCCTGTTGTCTTTGAGTTTCTCCAAGACTTCCCTGGCTTTCCTTTGGTTCTTGTTGTACCTAAAGACATAAACAAACACATGAGTAATTTACCATAATGTAAGTCTCCAGTGCATAATGTTATAAGAACTGTATATAGTTAAATGGGAATATGGGTAAACATGTTTTTTATCCCTCTATTCTCTGTGTTGAACACACTTTAAAAGAGCAACATAAACCAATGGATTAAGTGTAGTTTCACAAAGATATCAATACCCATCAAGACAGGCGCCGATCATTAGAAGTTACAGACAGCTTGTGCTAATATAAGAAATGCAGGTTTCCCCTTTATAGCATAATGAGTCTCACAAGTCAACAGGGAAGCTTAAACACATGGGTGTATTAACAATCGATCAAAAAAATACTGTATTAGGTTCTTTTTAATTACACTTCTAGATTTACTGACATTACAAGATGGCAAGTCAATGATCTAATGCCTATAATAATAACTAAATGATTCAAAGGTCTTGTTGACTATTATTAAAATACTGGCCTGTATGCATCTTTTTGTTGTGAACATAACACAGTAAAGTTTTCATTTAATAAAACTGTAGAAGTATGGAATTTGTATTATTGTTGAGTTTATTTTTGTGGTGTTGCAGGAGGACAGTTCTTTTGTCTTTTTGGTTTTGGTAAAATATAAGTTGAATACTGGAGGATAGTGATATGATAATAAAAAAATACAGACCTGTCTTGAATAGAGCCCATCTTGTCATTCACTCTTCCTGAGTAAAGGTTTCCACTGTCTACTAGCCTCTGACCAGCCTCCAGTGTGCTTAGTATCTTCTCCTCATTAGCATTCATGGTGGTAACAAAGTCCTCATGCTTCTTCAGGGCCTTTTCTGCACCATCTAGGGTATCAGGTGTGTCTACATGGGCTAGAGTATATTCCTTTTAAGAAG
Organism: Ambastaia sidthimunki; assembly: GCA_036877625.1. Taxonomy (NCBI): domain Eukaryota; kingdom Metazoa; phylum Chordata; class Actinopteri; order Cypriniformes; family Botiidae; genus Ambastaia; species Ambastaia sidthimunki. The sequence continues at coordinate 8,217 of JAZGTK010012685.1, read as the reverse complement.
TATAGGTAAAAGACAGAGAATGAGACAGTTATAAGCAAAGATTACCTAGCAGTTAGCAAAATTTTGTAGTTGACAAAAGACAAGCAGTTATGGTTGCCTATTCTGGGTGACATTCTTGTTGGTCAGAAGTTGAAAACTTCTGTGGTTTAATCCATTTTTATTTATTAAAACTCCATCATTCCAAAATTTTATGTACTGTATACCTGGTTATTTAAGATGGCCTCTGCCTGCTTGGCATCTCTCATAAACAGTTGGAAGCCAAGACCCTGATCTAGGAAGTTCTTTCGGCTTTCCCACATTTTGTGCAGCTCATCCCAGCCCTTATCAAGACCGTCCAGCCTCTGTTCCAGCTGTTGGTACTGAGGATCATCTTCTTGGCCCTGAATGACAGCTGCTCCTGTGTCCCTAACATGATAGTAGTCTTCCTCATGACCATCCATGTCATTCCTTACAGCATCATGAAGACTTAAAAATTGTTCAGCCTCTGGTAAACTATTAGGCATTTCTTCAGATGCAATAGCCTTCTGCGTCTTAAACAGCCAGGCCTGAAAATCATCCATGTCCTGTAGGAAGGTCTGCAGCTTGCTGACTCCCCCAAGAGAGTCCTCACGGTCTTTCAGGGTGCATTTTAAGATGCCCCAAGCTGTGTCCAGCTCTACCTGCCTGGCAAGGATATTAGAAGCATTTTCTGGCTGGTCCTTTACCAGTTTTTGGGCCTCACCATGCAGGAAATACAACTTATCTTGAATGGCAGCAAGGTCTCTCTCCATGCCAAAAAGTTTCCTTTGTATAGTCATGACTGCAGCCAGGTCATTCCCAAGATCCTGTGTAGACTCTATGACTCGTGTCTTCTCTTTTATCCATGACTCTGTCTCATCACAATCAAGATCATAGTTGTGAAGACTTAGGGCTGAATCCACTTTACGCTTCTTGTCTTCCACCATTGCCTTAAATGCTTGCCACCTTTGCAGAGAAAAGCAGAGAAATGTGAAGTGAATGAAGTGAAGTGCTGGCCAATAATTACATACTTGTAATTTGTCCTCTGTATTTAACTCATACAGTTAGTGCACACACATTATAGTGTGCAGTGCTCAAGAACACCTCAGTTGCTACCTGCCAGTACTGGGAATTGAACCGGCAACCTTCTGGTTTCTTGTCTGATATAATGATACATTTAGACAACTCAAAAATTACATTCCTATGAACAATTACCTCTTATTGAGACAACCTTGACAGTCTTTCACTTGTTTTGTCTGTGGATGCAGGCTGTCCTCAAGTTGCTTGGTTGCTTTATTTACATCATCAACCCGAGCCTGCATGTTACCCATCTCTTGAGCAAGAATGCTTAGTCTTTAAACAAACAGAATACAATGGTTTAATTTAAAATGGTATTATTTAAAATATCTATTAATGACTACATAGTTTTATGTATAGTATACCATATTGCAGTAAATGTCACTTAACCCAGTGTTTTTAATCCTAATAGGGTAATATTAACCTAATTCAAATACTCTGCAGAGAGCTAAACTCTGCCTTTACACATTTCCCAGTTTAGGAAACACACTAATATGGTCTCTCTGCTTTCAGCTGTTCATATAACCAAAAGCCATACCTGTTTTGTACTACTTCAAGATCTTCTAACTTCTCCGGTGTCTCTAGGTCAACCAACCATGTTTCCTTCTGGCTCATCCACAGCTCACAAGCATCTGTCTCACTAAAGATAGTGTATAGTGCCATGGTGTCATCCAGCTTTTTCTGCCTCAAATCTGAGAGGGTCAGAAGCTCAATATACATATCACGGATATCCATCAGACGTCCCTGGATGTCCGGTGTGTTCCTCAGTTCTTCTGGAAGTGCATTGGCCTGTTTAGACAAAGCATCAATGGTGGCTCCATTCTTTGCAGCCTCATCTCTTAAATCACGATGTTTCTTGAGCAGTCGCTGTGTAGTATACTCATCATGCCCAACATCATCACTGCTCATCTGGCACATAGCATCAACCAGCCAGGCTTTGAGATCATCAGCATCACCCTGAAACTGGAAGAAGCGTTGAGTGTCTTGTAGATTCTGTTTATGCAAAGCAGCAAGTTCCTCCAGCTGTTGCCACTGCTTCTGCACATTCTCCATGCGCTGCTGCACTTTGGGAAAACCTAAGTGCATGGCTTGGACCATGCTTTCACCCTCATCCATCACCTGCTTTAGATTGTCACGCCTTGCAGCAAGCTCATCCTCAAAGACACTGTGCTTGCTTTGTAATATCAGCACACTGGTCAGGTCCTTACCATAGTCAAGAGAGGAAAAGATGTGCTCCTTTTCCCGAATCCAATTCTCCAGTTCTGCAATTTCCCTAAAAAAGGTCCAAAGACGTCTTGACTGCTCAAGGCGGGCTTTCCTCTGGGTGGCCAGAGCACATAGCTCCTGGTAGCACAGGTCCAAGTGCTGTACTCGATCACAAATTACTTGTGGATCACACGGTTTGTAGCCTAAATAACACAAAATAGGAAATGGGAAATAGGATAGTCATTCGGCAAAAAAAAAAAATAATGTGACCATTAATAATGTGTACTATACTATATTGTATACAATCCGTTTTTTACAAATCAACCTTTTTGTGTCAAAAGCAAAACATCAATCAATATATACATTCAAATTGTGTAAAACTGTACTCACTGTCGCCATTTGCATATTTTAGAGCAGCTGCATTAACTGATCGCACTCTTTCTGCCTGTGCTGCAATATCAGCTTCCACCAATAAATGTTTTTGCAACAAGTCTTCTACTTCCAATAAGTGTTTTCCAAAGTCAAGGAACAAGAGCCGGCCCTGCAAAATAAATGGCACATAAAAATGCCATGTTTTTGCATTTTGTGACCATAATATTCAAGCAAGGCAGATCGCTTTATACCTTTATCTCATCCATCCAGCTAACAATGTAAAGCATCTCCTGAAAGATTCTCTGAAGGGTGAGGTTCTTTTCGAGACGGCCTCTGCGAGCTTTCAAGAGCTCTTGCAGATAGTCCCACAGTCTCAGTATGTTGTCTTTTCTCACATCAATGCGTTTAGCATCATGGTATCGTTCTGCTTCCAGTTCTTTAGACAGGGCCACTAGAGCCTGGACACGTTCTTCATAAGCAGCAATGTCAGTCTCAATGGCATCATGTTTCTTCTTAGCTGCTTCCACTGCTGGTAAGTCATAACCAAAGTTGTCCTTCAAGGTAAAATAAATTATTTACTGTTCAGGTGTTGGCAAGTAAGTAAATAAAAAATGACTAATGCTTGTGATGATCAAATTACAGGTCACACAGAGGCTGTGTAGAGACACTAGGGGTTCGACCTTTGGAGACCAAATCAGATTACTGTACTTCTTATCAGTTCACCAGGCCTTTCCCAGGTTCAGTGGCATCTCTTACCTCAGTTAAGGTGGGGATGCAACTATCCTGTGAGCGGACACTGACGTTCTCCTTATGAAGGGCGCAATGGAGCCTGTCCCCAGCTGAGATGAAGAGGGGGTTCCCGCCTCCTACTTCACTTTGGGTTATGCCAGTTACTGGATCTACGTAGTTTGAATTGGGACTTTGCAAGCTCTCATAGAAGATGCTCACGTTTTACAGTAGGATTGGTACATAACCATAGATATGAAGGACATGTGTCGTATGTCTTGTTCTTTCTTGACACAGACCACTTTGGTTTGTCCTAAGGGCCACAAATGTCAGTTCAGAGTCATCCCCATCGAGCTGTCCCTGCTTTTTCATTGCCTACCTAAGATCAAAGGTGCTTAGCCACCTAGCCATTGCCTACCTAAGGTGCTTAGCCACCTAGATTGTTGAGTATAGGGAACCCTAGTGAACCCTAGAACCCTAATTCTTATTGGTACTTTATTTACAAGGCCAATTCGTATTGCAGTTTTCTGATAAGAAGCAGAGTGATTGGTCTTCCAAGGTCAAACCCCTACTGTTACTTTATCAACACAACATCTCATTCCCTCCTTCAGGGAAATGAGGTTACATACACAAATAATATGTTACCTGTGCAACTAGTCTCTGATTCTCCAGCAGCCAGGTCTCCCTCATGGCGGCTTTCCTGTCAAAGCGATGAGCCATTTGCTCCAGCTTCTCCTGCCTGATGAGTTCATCTCTTAGGACTCGTTCACGGGCATGCTCTGCCTTCTCCAAACGCTCCCATGCCTTGTAGAGAGTGTGCATACTCATTCACACATCACTAAACTTAGCACATCACTGCAATTATGTTACTTTAGATACAGGAAACTTTAAGTCTGTTAGTAATAAGATTATTTGTTTTATGTAATAAAGTAATAATGTGAGAGGCTACACTTTACTTTTCAGTTATACCGTTACAGTTACTGTTCTTCATTGGTGTACTGTGAAATTCTTGAACGCTCACACGGCCTCTGTATGCACCTAGTGATGGTTTGTATTGGGGGTGAAATACTGTTGTTGTTGGAGACAGACCGTACTGTTATATTGGGCAAATTATTTTTCTGCAGTATGTATCTCTTTTTTGTGTTTTCTGTGCTGAACTATACTCATTACATGTATCTTTTGTTTTGTGACATTTTGAAAGTAAATTGAATGGGCTACATTAACACAGTTTGCACCAGTTTCTACCATCAGTAGACACTTGGTGATGCCTTACAGAATATGAGAGAAATGTTATTCGGTAGCAAAGCTAACCAAAATACTATGGTTTAACTATGGTTAAACCTAAATTTTAATAAAAAAAGATTGTGCCCCATTTTGTTATGCAGGTGTTGTTATGTTTCTTGAGAATATTTATTATTCAGGACGTGATGCCATAGCTGGATTTTAATCCTGTTATCTTACCCTATTGATATCTGCCACCAGTGCACCCTCTTTAGGTGTGTAGACCCTCTGGTTGTTGGCCCTCATTCTACTTTGGATGGTAAATAACAGTACTTCCAAGTTGCCTTTTTCCTGGAACCTGAAAAGACCCATCAAAAAGTAAAGGATTGTTGCTTAGCAATATTACAAAATATAAATCACTTTTTTGTGAATAGTCTTAATTACTTAGGTGGTTTTTCCACAGTACGGTAAGTGTTAAAGGCTTGTAGTTGCTGTTGGACGCCTGTAAGGGAGTTAGCAAGCTTGTGGTTGTTCAGGACAATGATGGTTTGCTCAATCCATGTTATCAGGTCTGACGACAATGTCTCGTACTTCTCAATCATTTTTTCAGTTTCAATGGACTGATCCAGCACCTGGAGAATGACAATACCCATCAATGTGAATTTACCTCTTGAATATACATGCACACATAGAAGTGGACAGGCTCATGTACACACTTAAATGTCGTACTTTCCCAACTCGTTTGCCCTCGACTGCTAGAGCTTTCATCTTGGAGAAGTAGTGGTAAAATGCAACAACATATGTGATTATGGACTTCTCATCTGGGTTTTCGGTAAACACATCTGCAATATCAAGATGTTATCATTATTACATCTAACAGGATGATAAATATTACATTTTGGTCTGATATTAAGTGTTCAGAAGGTGAAAAGTGTTACTTACCCTCTGGATCTAGAAGCTTGGTAACCCCAAGCTTTTTTTCAGCTACGTTAAATGCTTGCTGAAGGTTGTAGGTGGGGTTGGACTTCTGTAGATTGCCGTAGTCCACTAGATCTGGCCTATTGGAGTGAAAAAAAAGTACAATTTAGGTGTTGAGAGGGAAAGATAAATGGTCTCTTGTAGATTTTGCTGCCTTTTACAGATAGTAAAAGCTTTTACTGGTAGAACAGAATGGAAAGAAAAACATGAAAAAAAAATCAGGAATGTCCCAGCTAATCTCTGACTAATAAAAATGTTATTAGTCAGAGATTGTTCTTTTACAGATCAGAACGCTTAATTTGGATTTTAGATTTTCTTTAAATTTTTTTATTTTATGTTTTTGTAAAAATTCATTTTCACCTGTGCTTGTGTATGAGAGCGTTGAAAGCCATTCCATCCTTCCAGCTTGTGGTGAAGTTGATGATGTTTACATTGGGGTACCTATAGATACAAAACAACATTCAATTGTAACCTCAAATTGCCAATAAAACATTAAAGATTCATCCTTAACCCTTAAGATTTAACTACTGTCCTACCCTGCAGTCTTCATCTGGCACCAGAGGAGTAGAGCATCTTTGGCTGAGCGTGTCTCCTGCCTGCCTGTCTGGTCAGCTTGTCCTGTTTCTACTATAATGTCTTGAATCTGCATGCACAAATACACAAAACCTTTAGACACTGAATAATATGCCCATTTACACTATATTCATACACTATACACTATATTTTTAGAGTTTTAAAACTGTTAACTAGTCATTTTGTCCTTTTTTTTAAACTAATTCCCCCCAGCATCCATTGTCAGATTAAAAAGACGTTACTTTATTTAGATCCTTATGTTTCATGTCTAGTTAGTACATTGCTGTTGAAACCAAACAGAATAAAGAACAGTCAATAACTTTTATTCTGTTCTTTTCCTTTCATTTGTAAAAGCCTGAATTATGTAGCAGGCCACATTATTTAAAGCTGCTGGGCTAAAAATACCCAGCTATCAAATCTAGAGATTAAAAATAAATGCATGCTTTTCAAATCAGCCAAAAACACAACACAAAACTGTTGTAGGTCTACTGTAATATCAAATGTTTATGACAAAACGTTTATCACGAAGAAACTTTTCTGAATGTATTATACTTTAGGAAATGCAATTCTTATGGTGTTTTTCAAAATATTTTTTCTACATCCAGGACATAGGAAGAATAGAATTGTAAAAGCCTTGTCTCTTATACAAACATAATCATTTATTGTTGTACACTGTTTTGTTATTGTTGTACATTGTTTTTTGATGATGTTAAGTGTGTTCTCTAATAGACTAGATGAGCTGACCTGGAAGCGAAGGATGATGGTCCAGATAAGGCCCAGGATGAGGCGGTGGTTCCCATCTACAATATCATGTGATCCCATGTTTTCCAAGTGAACCCTTTGCTCCTTTAGAAACTGCAAAGCTTTGTCCACATTCTCCAGACAGTGGATTCGCATTCGGCCTTTGGTTGGCTTGGGCTGGGAGACGAAAAGGTCCAACAGATATAACTACGTCAAAAATGAGTTCCTGCTGTGGTTAAGGTCGGGCACCATTACACAGTATATACTCACCAGTCTCTCGCCTGACAGAACCTCCAGTAGTTTGATGAGCATCCTTCCATCCCGCAGGTCCAGATAGAGATCTGAGATTCGGCAGCTGACTCTGGCTAGAATGGAATTCACCCATTTTGTGAAGGTCTTCTTCTGGACAGCCTCTCGTTCATCTGGTATTGACAGAAATGGAAAACTATTTAGCTACTCTTATGTGGCTTAGTTTATAGGCTTTATTACTTGTGTTTTTAGAAGTAAGCATAATGATATTGTGTTTGGTTGTATTCCTGTGAAGAAATCAAAAATCAAAGAATCATTTTAGAAAATTATATTTTGTTTTCTTATTTTGTCCCTTTCAAAAAGTCCTCAAAAATAAAAAAGGCAGCTCCTCTTTTTAACAACTACTTTATCAAAAATAAATTTCATATTTGTGTGATGTATGCATGTATTTTTCGTGGTGTGTTGAAATGTTTGCAGTATGTGTATGCATGTGTTCTTGCTCAGCATCACTTATGCAATACTGTGTTTATTTAAGAATCTATCACAAAAAGGGCAAAACTGTGCATTCTTAATGATGTTCTATAAATGATTCAGACCACAGGAGACAGGGAAAGGTAGAGGGATGGAAATGACAACAAGAGAGCTGCAGAGAAATAAAGAGTAAGCAAAGACTGTGAAAATATTTGAATATGAATGGGAAGGAGAGTAGAGAAGACTCATGCTTTTAGACCTAAAACCCGTGAGAATATCAAGACATTATCTAGAACATTACCTTCCCAATTACCCTTGAACTACAGGAAAAAAGAGGAATTTCATAGTCAGAGGTGGTCTGTTATCTATGGCTTGTTCTGCCAACATATACTGTAACAGTCATCATAACATTATACAAATACTCAGGGTTAAGTAACCCTGATGTTTGGTCTTGTTCTCATATCTCCTCATTTTGAATCACAAAACTATTAAAAATAATGATCATTCAAATCTTTAAATTCAAATGATCATTCAAATTTCAACAATTTCTGCATTATTTTTTGCATGTGCAGGAACCTTCCTTAATGTGGTCAGAAGTTATGATTA
>JAZGTK010012684.1:0-14786 GCA_036877625.1 Ambastaia sidthimunki | reverse complement strand
TAATCGCGTTTTCGACAATCGCTGTTCTGGGCTTCTTATGTACCCTATGGGCGCCGTTAACGCAAGGTTTGATGATACGCGGCTAAAATGTGTTAGTGGAACGACTTCAGCCTTAAGTTGAAGCTGCCGCTAGTTCAAACGACACTTAATCAGATAAGCGCTGCTTTCAGTAGCGACTTTGATGGAATACCCCCCAGGATCAAGTTTATACCAATACAATTGTTTATTTTCTGTTCCCATTAGTTATTTAATTAGTGCATTAATAAATGTTAACAGGTACAACTTTTTGTGGCTTTTAAAATATTAAATATCAAAAGTTATGTTAACTAAGATTAATAAATGCTGTGTAAAGTAGCTAACGTTAACAAATTGAACTTTATTGAACCATCGGGCCACATATGACTGCAGTTTATGGGTTAATTAGCAGAATGGAAAACAGGTGTGATGACGGGGAGTGGATTTATTGCACAGTGATTTATTGAGTGGATTTATTATCCCGATGGGAAATGTAGTTCTTAAACTAGAATCCGTATAAGAGGGGAGTCTCCCTCTGGTGACTGGAGAGGGGCGATGCGGGAGTCTCCTCTGTAACAATATTAAACATTACATAAGAAATAATGAACAAAAAATGCTTAAATGCAAGGAGGAGTTTTTTGATGAATGTGATTGTTAACACATGTATCACAATGTTGTCTAGGCAACAACGGTCACTTCCATACTCTTTTACTATGCACTAAAATATATATACTTTGTTTTAGATGAATTTTGTTTATTAAATGGGAGATCCTTAAATGAAAAGCTTGTTTTTTGGACATGTACTGTTAAAACCCAAAAGATAGAAAGTAATCAAAATGTATACGTATATTTTCTGAAGAAAATGTGATTGGTGCCTGCTGTGGCAAAACTGTGGAATATTTAAAGGATGTTTACATGTTGTAACATGTGGATAACATGATTACACATGATGCTAGCATGATTTCGCATAAGGGTAGTATGATTTAACATGATATTAGCATGTTGTAGCACGAAATAGTATGATGCTAGCATGACTAAGCATGATGCTAACATGACTTAGCGCTATGTTAGCATGATGCTAGCATTAAAAACATGATTCTAGCATGACTTAGCATGATGCTAACATGATTTTGCATGATTGATTTACTAAAATATGGCTTATTCATGATGTTAAGAGGTTGCTGTGGTGATCTAAATTGTTGCTAGGGTGTAGCCAGGAAGTTGCCAGGGCAATACCCAAAGCTCAATGACAGCTCGAGTCAAATAAGCCTACCAACATGTTTCTACAATGTTTTAATGCTGAGATATGGCTTATTATTTTATTATTCAACATTGCTAGGTTACAGTAAATGGTTGCTAGTGTGTAGCTAGACAGTTAACAGGGTAAAACCAAAAGACGGATATGTGTGTGTGCGAATCAACTCCCTTCTCTCTATGATGTTCTGGGGCTGAAATATAGCTAAGTCATGTTGGTTTCTAGGGTGCTGCAAATGGTTGCCAGGGCATGGCTGGATATATAGTTGTTTTGTCACCATTTGTTGCTGCTTGCTAAGCCGAGCGATATGAGCCCACCCCCAAGTCTTTACACCATTTTGATGCTGAGCTATAACATCACAAAGATCTGCCCAGTGTTAAATCTGTGATGTTTTTCATTGAAAGTCTATGCGGGGTTGCTAGGGTACTTCAACTGGTTGCTAGTGTGTGGGTATGAAGTTGTAATGTCAGCATTTGTTGCTGCTTGCTACGCTGAGCGATATGAGCCAACCCCCAAGTCTCTACGATATTCTGATATGGAGCTATGATGTCACAAAATGCAACCCAATGTTAAGTCTTCAGAATTTTTTGCCCACTTTTTCGTATGCCCTAAAAACATTGTACACCCGAGGTATATTATAATGACTGACTGACATTATCTTGTATATGACACGTACAACACGACTGCTTAACAAATAAAAAAAAAAACATGGGCCGGAAATATTGATTTGAGTTCAGATGGATCTTGTTTTAAAGGACAATTTCACCAATTATTTTTTTCCCATCATTTATGTACCCTCATGCAATTCCAACCCTGTATGACTGTTTTCCTTCTATGAAGCACAAAATAAGATATTTTTAGAAAGGAAAGGAGAGAATTATCAATAATTCTTCACTTATATTTTACCTTGAGGCTGAAAAGATACAAAAGTGAGTTTATAAATAAAAGTGAAGCACAAACTATGAGTATTTATATTTAAGATTCAAAGTTTTTTATTTGTCACGTACATAGTTATATGTAGGATACAACCAGTAGTGAAATGTAGGACTGGTCCGCTTCAACATTTTTACAGAGAATATAAACAACAGCAAAAAAAAAAAATAATAATAATAATTTTTATATGAATAATATACAGTAATAAGAGAAACAGATTCTTATAACAATAACATTATTTTGCTTTTATTTCTTATTAGTTTTGCATATTATTGACAGACTGCTAAGGCATATAACTGGATCATATAGCAGATGGGCCAGACGACACGTTGTGTTAACACATTTCACAACATTTCACATTGTTTTTTACATTTTGCAGGTACGAAAGCATGTGAATGACCTGTACGAGGATTTACGAGATGGACATAACCTGATCTCCCTTCTGGAGGTGTTGTCTGGTGAGACACTGGTAAGTCTTATCATCTCATCGCAAATGTTTGTTAACGTTACATGTAAAACCTTTAAGCAGTCTTGAAGCGGAATACTTCAACACATCTTCAGTCATTTTTTTAACGTTACAATGTTTCTGAGGGGGGCATTGTAGTTTCACCATCCACACCAGTCCACAGCAGTGTGAGTGTGTTACTAATAAAACACGTCTAAAGATGTAACACTTGAGCTTTGCTAATATGAGTGATGTAACTTGCACATCTGTGCTTTAGAGCAGCTAACACATCAATGCTAACATTATAATTTGCATGTTTACACACTACAATGAACCATTTATAGATCCTGTACTGTGCACCATCTAGACTTAAAAATCAGTTTTAAATGAAGAAACATCCTACGAATCTGGTGTTGTGTGTTTCCTGTGTATTGTGCTATATTTACTGTAAGATGTATAGGAATTCTCATTACACACTGAACACACACTCTACTGTGTTTCTTCCTATCATAGCTATATTATATGTGAGTCACAAAAATGAGTTATGGTAGTTATGGTATTTTTAATTACATTTTTGTTGTGGTATTTGTAAACAGCATATTAATTACGTTTAGTCATAAGTTAATTAGTTTGAATCAAATGACAGAATTAAATGATTCATGTTGACAATATAGTTACGTGCATTATTTGACTTAAAATGACTCACAAATAGGTTGTGTGTACCACTTTTAACTGAATTAGGTTCACATACAGTCATCATAAATTCAGTTTGAATCAAATGAAAACGAATTATTTTCATGAGAATTCTTCCAATAGCTTTCATGGTTAGATCCTATGATGCAAAGAGTCCCCAGTGAAAACACTGGCAGCTCTGAGGGGGATCATCAAGATGGAGATCCCAAGATGCTGTCCCTTTCTTTTTTTCACCCCCTCTTTCTTTCCTCCATGTCTTCTGTCCTTCTCATTTTCCTTTTCTGTCCATATCTTATGTGTCCACCTGTTTCTGTGTTTGTATGTGTTTTCTCCTCACGCTCACGTTCCCGCGGGTAAGCCAAGGGAGCGTGATTTTCTGAAGACCTTGCGGTTGGTGAGTGCTGCTGACGCATGCACAGTTGAGCGGCATGGACGTGAACTTGATGATGATGATGAGGATAAGGGGGTAGGTGTGGACACCTGCCCTCCTCTGCCCTTAGTAACAGAATTAATGTAGAGTGTGCTGTGGTACTTAACTTGGAGTGTCAACTCTGAGAAGCTTAGCTTCTCCTCTGTGGACTGTAGATATTTAGAACTTTTACGATCTTTGCAAAATCACCAGCTAGTGAGGCTAAGATTTTGGGGATGAGTCAGTACCATGTTTGTCACCATATTACTAAATGTTGCCTCCTGGGGTTGCAGTGAAGTGCTCTAGGACACCAGCTTGGTCATTTCTTAAGACGCAAAAGCTTGTGCTGTGAATTAAAGGCCTGATTTAAGTTCCATTCGCTTCAAGAGTGTGTTAAAGACGCCATGAGTTCAAAATGTTTCTGTCTGCTTGTTTTGAGGCTAGCATCTGTATGCTAGTGTACCCCTAAAGTTGGGAAAGTTATTTTTAATCAATAAAGACATTTGAAATATACAGTTTTCCTCTTCCAGAGAAATTGACCAAAAATTATAATATCATCAGTGTCTTAGCAACACCGATGAGATTATTTTTTTTTATCCAGTACAGTGCTACACTGAGAATGTCATCACCTGGCTATAAAGCCCTTTAGTATATCCTTAATTTCTTTGTTTCAGCAGAGTGCAACAGACAGGTAAGGATTTAAGTAAAAATCTTGTTCATTCTTTTCATAGATATTAAACAGTAATATTTTCTCTCAAGACAGACCTAGCTAAGCTAAAAATAAATCATGTTTAATTCCTGAATTCCTGGTAAAGAACCAGAATACCCATAATTCTAAAGAGAGATCCACAAATCCAATAAGTTTTGCTATGTCTCTTGCAAACTTACTAACTGTAGCCCCTTTCACACATGGTAAATTACCATTAAGAGATCATGTGTGAACAGGACCTTTTAAAAAAATACCGGTAAATTGTTTCTGGCAATATACCACTAAGACAAAAGCCCTTTTCAGTCAGTAATCCTTTTTTAGAAATTTACCATCAACTTACAGAAGTGACATTACCGGTATGTACAGCAACAGTGTTCTGTCTTTTTACTGGTAAGACACTATTTATTTTTCAGTGCCAAAATACCGGTAAACAGTGTGATGTCATTACCAGCAAGTGACAGCCAGTGTTGTGTTTGAAAACATAACAGTTTGTATTTTTGTTGATATTTTAATTTTTGTAGCAGTTGTTTACATTCATGCAGTTGCTTTTGACCCAACAACATTATATTTGAACATTGTAGATGTTTCAGGGTCATAGTTGAACATCTCTGCTTTGATTTCCCGTAAACAGTCTGAGCAAACGCGTCACCGAGCAACACTGAAGGCAGTGCGTCCATTTGGAGCTCTCTTACGCTTAATGACGTAGCAGAGTTTACTAGTATTTTGATACTGATATGTGAATGATATCTTACTGGTAAAAAGACCGAGCACTGTTGCTTGTGTAAATGGCAAGCAACATTTGTGTATTTACAGAAAAGTCGTTGTGGTAATTTACTGGCAATTTATCAGGATTACTGTGTAAAAAGTGCATACAAAAATACTAAGTAGGTTAAGAAAGTGTATTTATCAAACCTATTCATGGGGTCTTTAAAGTTCATCAGGCAGACCAACATTGTAAACTATTATGTAAACTGTTTCTTAATTTATTAAATTTCAATAATTCCAAATGATGCAAATCTCTTCAATTGAATTTATAAACTAAGCTTTTCTACTTGTTTTTTGCGAACATGGAACTGGCGTCAGTCCTTTATTTCTAGCCCAGTTGTTTTGTTGCATTAATTGTCAACACAAGCAGTCGTTAGATATGAATGTTTCTTTATAATTCATCCGTCGTCTGCTCAATTGTCATAATTTCTCTTACGTTTAACACTGCCTGTTAAACTTGATATTTATTATGGACATGCACATCAGGACACATCTCAGCTCCATTAAGAGAGCGAATAGAGCTTTTTGCACTGTAGTTGGGCAGAGGTCATTTTCAACACAAATCTCTCTCTGTCTGCACAGTTTTCATCTCATTGCCTAATGCTATGGTCTCGGGTCATTCCTCATCTGTGTTTTTGCGTTTGGCTTTGTGCTCCTTCACCGCATCTTAAAACTTAGCATTAACATGTTACTCATATCTGTGAAGTTAGCAAGAAACCTAGCTAGGTTATTTGTTGTTTTTAAGAGGATCTTTAGTTTACAACTATAGTTTGCACAAAAAGTAAAATGCTGTCATTACTTACCCTCATGTCATTTAAACCTGCATGCTGTTATTTTTTCTGTGAAATACAAAAGTAGAGATTTTGATAAAGGTATAATTATGCAGCTCTTTTCCATACATCACTTCTTAGTGACCATGTCTGTTAGTGCACCCTAAAAGTAAGATTAAATGATAAAAAATTATGATTGAGTCCAAAATATCATGAGATGTTATGTTCATATTTTCAGTGTTAACTTCATGTGTTGCATCACATTTGATGGCAGTGACAGATTTTCAGGGAATAACCTACATTTGTTTCCATTGCTTATAAAGCACTATCATGTCTTTTTTGTGGTCTTAATGAGCTGTCAGTGTATAGTAAAGAGCTGCAAAAAGAACTCTGCTTTTGTGTTCCATTAAAAAAATAGTGGCATACCACAGAACGTCAGTAAATAATAAAAAAGTTAAAAAAGTGTCTTTAAGAGCTTCAGACTTCCATTCTTTTCAGAAATCAGTCTTTAGAAATCACCTAGAAACAGTTTCTAGTCTTCATAGCCAGTTAAGATTCAGGTCTACCTCCCTCATTCAGAGAAGTGATGAGTTTTTAACTATTAATATGCAATGGTTTCTCACGCAGGCAGGTTCTTCTAGGTATTTCTGACTGCTGGCGGTAGGGTGAGTGTCTGAGGCCAAGAGTGTCACACAAGGCCTTACCGATATTTTCACTCTCTTTGCCCCAACAGCCGCGGGAGAAGGGTCGCATGCGCTTCCATAGACTCCAGAATGTACAGATTGCTCTGGACTACTTAAAACGGCGGCAGGTAAGGGCAGAGAAACAAAGTTATGTGCATTTTTCAGGGCACAATTTCATCAATTCCAGATACAATTCAAGTGAATACAATTACAATTACAAACAGGTTGTTACGACAATTTGCAACAATGGCACTAGGCTACATTTGCAACTCATAATGGTTCTGACAAGTTTCCATAGAGGTATTAAACTGCTTTTCATCTGGACAAGTTAAATTTTTTTTTGGTAAATTAATTAAGTTTTTACTTATAAGTATACAAATTATATACAGTGGCCATTACATACAATACATACAGTGGCCATTAAAAACAGTTTTCATCCAATAGCTGTACAAGCTCTAAATGCCACATAACAATGTTCATGTTATATATATAAAAAGGGATTTGTACAATCAGTGTTCTGTTTTTTTTACTGTGCAATAAGGTTTTTAAGAGGGGCTTTTGAACATCAAGGAATTCAGATGTGCAATATACTCTTTTCTACGAATATTTTTATAGATATATTCTTCTAACTCTTTCTGTCAATATTTATTTTTAATATACTTTTATATTTTCATTACCTGTACATTTTCGCTTGCATTTCTACTCTGCACATTCTGTATATTTCCATCTACATCGCACTGTTTTACAGTATAGATTTGTCACATTTGCACTGTTTACATTTTTTTACTGTTTACTGTTTAATTTTTTTCACATTTTGTTGTACAGCAGTGCAATGACAATAAGGGTATACTAATATTCAAATATTATTAAAATATATAGGCACTGCACTACATGTGTATTTTGGTGACATTTGCTCTTACAAAAATGATAGGCCCATCAAGAATAAACACATTTACACATGTAAACATGCAACAAATCAGGCACCAGTTCTTTAAACAAACATTCTGACCTGTAGCTTCCTCTTGTAGTGAGACACTGATAATTTTATATCACAAAGTATCATAATATTTCTTGTACTCTGGAATTAAATATGTATGCTGTTGTATAGGTTAAGACAATGTTTATTGTAATTTAAACATGGCTTTAAAGGATTAAAGGATTTAAAGGTAGCATATATGTAGCACATATGTTATTAACTCTATGTGTTACAATAATATTGCTTCAAGTATATATTTAACCTTATTTAATTTTATTGCAATTAGAAAAACTTAAGAATTAAATGAAGAATAACGTTAAAATTATTCAATATGACAGATAAATCATGGCAAAACAGTCATGTAATTAAACAGTATTGATCATTATCTGAATGTAATGTCACTCATCATCCTTGTGTTTACAGGTTAAACTCGTGAACATCAGGAACGATGACATAACAGATGGAAACCCAAAACTGACATTGGGATTAATATGGACCATAATTCTGCACTTTCAGGTGAAAGTTATCAAGTATTATAAGTATTTTTTGTGTTGTACAGACAATGTCAGAATTTCATGTTATGTGAGGAAAATGTTTCTATGTGAAATTATTTTTAGATAGTAGAGTGAAGGCTAGAGTTCTTTGAGAATCCTTCTTTTTGCAGTTTATTCAATAACCACAAGAGGTCAGAAATAGCTCAAGAGAATTATTTAGGTTCTGTGAAAATATTATTGTGTTGAATGTAACTATTCTGACTGAAGTACCAGCTGATAGTGAAGATGGAGCACACAGTTCATGTATCTTGGCTGGACAATAGGAAACGTTTATGTGCTTAGCATTACTTTATAACCCAGGAATTAAACCATGCAATTATTCAAACCACATAAGGGGTAATAATTTCAAGACTTGAAGACTTCAGGACTTGTAAAACAGACAAAGTTTGCCTGGACGAAAATCACTTTACTAGTACAAATAATAATTTGCTTATAAGACATTCATCATTATTTTGTTTTTGATGATTGAACATAAACACAGTGTGTTGAATCAATCAGACAGTGTGTTTGACATATGTTGCCTGTAAAATGCACTTGTTTTGTATAAATGTTAATTTTTTTGTTTTAAATTTAATTGTTTTAAATGTTTTGTTTAAATGCACAGTTGTTTTTTGTGTTTTTTATTGTAAAGGGTGAATTTATGAATACAATAATTTTTAATTTTTAGGTGTAGGTGCATTGTAACAAAGCTAAAAGTCTACCGAGTTGCTGCAGTATCTTTTGCAGGCTGCAAGGGTGCAGTTATGTGGAGTCTAAAAGAAATTTTAACTTGAGTTGTCGCATGCAGAGATCACACAGAGGTTTTACTGCAGCTGCACGCTTGCAGGCTTCAGGTTGTACATCAAATGTACTTTACAGAGGACGTGCAGAAAAGTGCAGTTCCAGAAGTTCACACAGACATCTTTGGCCTCTGCATAGTATTCTTAGCACCTCTCTCTATGGGGGCATGTTTTTAAAGACACAGTTTCAGGTTAAAAACAGTTCAGCTTTGTAAAATGTGTCTGGAAGTTCATTCATTCTGTTAGAGGTTCTTTCATTCTGTTTCATACCAGTTATGTCATAGATCTACAAGCCTTAAAAGAGTTTGGCTAGATTTTTCTACCTGCATCACAGCAGATTATTAATATCTTTGGCTCAGACTGCATGTTGGATTTGAGGTGCATGTTGGATTTGGTACAGCAGTGAGATGTTGAGTCAGGGGAAAGGTCACAGCTTCTCCCAATGCATAAATTTACATCTGCAGCATGCAAACATGCAAGAGCTTCTTACTCCTGAATCCACACTGACCCAGCCTTCCTGATGGCCCACATCAGGACTGTTCAGGAGCCGAAGGCTTTTAAAACAAAATCCATAACTAAGGCATAGTTAAAGAATATGTTAAATAATGCTCATAAAACTTCATAAAACTTGCTGACAGGTAGCGTGGGGACGTGCAGTAGCACCTGCCGCTGTCACTCACATGCAAGCCTTTGGGCGTACAGCGCTGGTGCATACAAGCCATGATCTGCAGTTGGAGGGCTTATCGAGTTGTTTTTAATGGCTCTGCCCAGACATCGGTCTCTTGATTTTTTTTTAACTGTTCTTATTTAAGCCCTCTAGGAACTTTTTAAAGTATTCTGTTTCGAATTGATTTCCAACAAATTAGATATTGCAATTTACGGTGTATTTACAATGTTTTTTACAATATCTGCATCTTTATTTGAACATGTAATCAAAGATGTTCAGTACTCGTGAAAACTGACCACTGGTCTCAAGAGCATGCAGCTTCTTTTTAATCTATACACATGTTTTGAAGTCTCTGAATGAAAGGAAAATTAAGGGTGTATGAAAAAATGTAAAATTGTTGTACAAAGCAACAATATGCAGCAACATGACATTTCTTCTCTTCATTCATTGTTGCTATTATTTAAGTAAATAGACTCTAAACTGTATTTCTTATTAAAACAATATGAGCAAACCTGTGAGCTCAACAATACCACCAGAATGCTCATACGAGTGTTTTTAGTGCATTGTTGCGTGATTGTATGTTCTGGGTGGTTGATAGGGTGGGTACTGCTGTGGGGATTAATTTTGTGTTCCCTGCTTTTTTGACCTTTAATGTCATGGAAGAGTATTGATTATACACACCTGCACATCATCAAGCATCACGCTACTTAAGCACACGCCTCACATTCTCTCACCATCTGATCTCACTTTGAGCAACGGACTCATGAACACCACTCGGCAATCTCCTAGTGATTTCTCCTGCATCATTTCCTCTCCCGTTCATCATGGAATATACTCTCGTCCCATCTACAAACCCACTACAAGAACAATCATCTACTTACCCGATCCTTCGACTCACCTGAACCCTCACTCACGTCACAGAGGCTAGTGCAGCACTCCCATCTCCACTCAGCGTCCATGATCTCTAAACCTGTAAATATAAAGAACATTATCATTCCATTCTCTTGCATTACTCCAGTTGTCTATCATTCTAATACAATAACCCCCACCTGTTTTCTGGTGTCTGGAGTCGTTCCGTTACATTTAAAGACACAGCACCTGTAAACTTGACATTTATGAATTACCAAGGACTACAGTTTCAGCTAATAATCTTCTACTGTTTTAAATGAAAACATTTACACTTGCGATGTAGGTGACTGAGGTTAAAGTAAGTTTTCATTTTTGGGTGAATTATCCTTTTAAAGAGCATAATTAATTATCCCTTTAAATTATCTCGTATTTGTCTGTGCTATTATGGTCTCTAGATGTCAAAGCAAACACCACTAATTAACCTTTAAATTAATGTTTGTTTGGTAATATAAACTTATGTTTTATAACCATCCAAACAGGTGTGAAAATGATGCCTCTTTTGTTATTTATATAGTTGATCTTTTTTGTTCTACAAGTTATCTGTTCTTGAGAGAAGCGTTCACATGCAGCTTATTGTTATCAGAAGCCATCAGGCATCGGATAAGAGTCTATTCCATCTCTCTTCCCTCTCACCTTCTCTCGCGGGTGACCAGAATCAGACTTGAGAAGCACAAAATTGGCCGGGCTCTGGGGGTGGCTGTGTTTATATATCAAATGAGGCCTAAGACTTTTCCTTGGCTGTGACAGAGCTATCTACAGCACAGCTGTAGTTTATGTGGTTTGCTGGGCATCTCAACCTGTTAACTGTTTGTTCTAAAGTAACAGGGCAAAGGGTGAAGTTTCAAAGTTCACTGAGATTTTACTGCGTTGGCAGTGTGAGAAGAAAGGGCTGGCTGTGCAACAACATTGGTGAGTGTAAGATACAATGAATTTGTATTCCAAAAAGGAAGTGTTTTTGGAGTGTCTCGGTCCTCTGCTGCGACCTGGAGGGAATCAAGTTATCTGTACTGCTCTGGATGTTTTGACTACTGCTCTGTTTTCTGACTGCTTCTTGTTGGGATAAGAGAGTTCTTAAAGTTGTTGAACTTGTTTGAAGCATTGAAATGTTTATTTGATGGGCAGTATTACTAGCATGAGTGACAACCATGGGTAATATATGTGGTTGCGTGAGAGACTCAAAAGAGGAGTGTTGCGCTGATCCCACGAAAGCCCCTATCAGTCCAGGGGCCAAAAATCTCCATGGCCATCTGTACTTTCAAAGAAGAAAGAAGAGAAAATCTGAGTTCAATGGCACCAAGTCTATGAGCAATACTGTAACAGAGAGCTGTAAAAGTGACAACCTGGATGACGTCACATCTTGTAGGTATTCTCTCGATCAGGCTGATAATTTGAACTCAAAAAAAGAAAAAGCCTCAAGGCCCAGACAGCACAATATTAGTCATGGGATCTACATTGGTGAGGTCCCAGTTCTCCAAGGTAAAACCAGTAGAAGACCAGGTGCTCTTCAGATGGAAAGAGAAAAACGCAGGCTCGCTGTCAAACAAAATCTGCATGGTGTTATCAAGCGCTCTAAAACTAATATCTCAAAGGATAAGGTTTTGGAAAAGAGACTTCTTCAGAGGCAGCTAAGGAGGGTGGTTAGTTTTGGGGCAGTGGAGCATGTGCTCCGGACCCTGAGAGGAAGCAATGCCCAGAAGAGAAGTGTGGCTCATCGGTTGGAGAACATGGAGGTACTCTTCAAAATTATTTGGGATAGTGAAATGCACAGACAGCGAAGAAGGGCCCAAACTTTCTCAGGGGGTTTGGTTTCCCAGACATCTTTGGATGATGTCCAAGAAGATCTTAAGCATGTTTCTGCTCAACATAAGAAGGTAATATATCAGCATATGTCAATGTATTAGATGACCTTTGTAATATAATGATACAATATGAAAAGTTTTATTGGCCCATTTGGCATAGAAAATAAATCTAGTTTTGATTGTGACCGTGAATGCTTGTTCGAAACCGGAACATCTGGAAAAAAAAAATGTAATGATTTATTTGTAAATTACTTCTAATGCAATAATTTACAATTGTTACATTCACATATTACAGTTCATTTCTAAGCTCTTAAGCTTCTTCCATTAGGTCTCATTTTTTGGAAATAGAATGCTGATTTTTTACATGAAATGGTTTCTCTTCACTACTTGTTGTATTCTGTATGACTGGTATGTGACAAATAAATTTCTTGAATCTTGAATCTCTTGAATCTTGTATTGCACAACAGGTGAGACGTTGTCTTAAATGTGCATGTAAAACTAACTGAATTTGTCATTTTTACTGCAGTATGCTTCCATGAGCATTCCAAATGAGTAGTGTCATGCAGTGGAGTGACTGTATGTACGGTATACCACAATCAAACAAAATGTCATAGGTTCTTCTGTGTGTAATAGACAGAAGTGGCGTTCAGGTTGTAATACATTGAATTATAAATTTGAGAGCTGCAGGTGAACAGTGAACAGACCCTATTAGGGGCTTGACATATGTGGCCAACTTCATGTGTTTCATGTGTTGTTGTATAAAAAGAAGTCCTAAAACTTCCTAATGAACAACACTGAATTTTTTCAGTAGTAATATCTTACTCTAAACACTGCTTTGCTCTCTTTCGACAAGCTATAATTATACTGCAGCCGGCTGAGATCACTTTAACATCAGCGTGAATGCTGTGGGGTTATTATACACTTCAGCAGGCTTTAAATGATTGTTTAGCAGTTACATATAATGGCTTATTTGAATCAGTAGGTGTGGCTTTAGTGCTTTATTTTCTCCTTTTCTTTCAGAGCTGCAAATTCTTTAGCAGCAGGAAATTAAATATGACATGTTTCTAATGCTTTACAAGCTGTGATATAAGGACAGTTTTAAATAATCAAGAAAAATACCATGTAGACACATTTTTGATAATAATACAAATGAGTCCTTTAGTTTTCAATCAGTTCATTGAAATAGACAGTTTTAACACAAATGATTTCAACTTACCAAGTTCACTGGTGAGGTGGTGGGGGAGGGCATAGTCTGTGTGAAGTTTGCATGTTCTCTCTGTGTTCCCTCCTATTCGGTTATTTCCTATTCTGTTATTTTCCTATTTTAATTATTTCCAAAAGGAGGGAATGGGTTGAGGGAATGAATTGAAAAATAAATGTAAAATTCTGCTACACATCACATTTGACTTAATTGAAAAGGGAGCCTTAAAAATGATCCTTGCAGTTTTTATGTTATAATAGGGAATTATTAGCAGTATTAATAGAAGGATTTTGTTGTTTGCACCTGCAGATCTCGGACATCCATGTCACAGGAGAGTCCGAGGACATGACAGCCAAGGAGAGACTTCTGCTGTGGTCCCAGCAGATGACTGAAGGCTATGTGGGTGTCCGATGTGACAACTTCACTACCTCCTGGAGGGATGGACGACTGTTTAACGCTATTATTCATAAGTACAGGTAACATCCCAGCTTTATCTACATATGCATAAGAATTACTCACCTGTCAATTCCGTATGGGTAACATCAAGTCCTGTCCTAATTTTGATTTTCTTTGATCAGTTTCACTCAGAAATACATCAGGGATGAAATGGGCAGTGAAGGTCTTTTGATGTTGACTTTAAAGTGCTATCTAGATGAGCGCTACTGTATGAACACTTACATCTGAGTATTTTGTTTCTGTTTGTGAAATGATCTGTTGGTTTTGCCTTAGAGACATAACTTGTCTTTCATAGTTTGATAAAATCTCAAATATCTGCACATATCAGCACAGATATCAGTTTTCAGATGGCCTTGTTTTTGAATAATAACCTCTTTGTGCAAAGTTATTTCTAGCAATCACTATTTCTGTCGGTCAGGGCAGGTTTTGTACAGCTAATAATTCTGAAAAAAGAAAAAACACGTTTTTTTGCATTGCAAATAGGTCTGCTGAATTATGAAAAAAAAAAAATCGCGATTATTTTGGTTAATATCGAAATCATGATTATTTAACATGATTACTCATTGAAATATTGCATTTATTGCTTTTAAAAAACAGTGAAAGTGAAATTTTCCTTCATCCCTTTCTTTCACTAAAAATAACTGAATAAGTAAATACTCAAATGTCCCATATAAGATAGCAGGGCTTGAATTTCGGTGCGGGATTACGCAGACTGTGCATAATTTAAACCATTCCCTCAAGTTTAACTTTTATAATGCGAGAAATTCC
>JAZGTK010012683.1:2431-14787 GCA_036877625.1 Ambastaia sidthimunki | reverse complement strand
ATCTGATGTTTGTCAACAGCGTTTTCAAAATGACAGCAGCCTAATATTCCTGCTGCTGTTTGTGCTGTCAGTATAAATCAAACAGAAAAAAAACAATCACTGGCTTCTCTTGACTGAATTCATTTGTAGCTTTCATAAGAATTTAAACAATTGTGCTACAAAAGCACAATGTTGTTTATAAGATCACAACATTTTCCATATTAGCTAGTAATTTTACTGTCAGAATGCACAAAGATTGATGCATTTAACTTTATAATGTATAACATTTTCTTAAATGAGAGCATGCCACTGGATCCCACTAAACGGGAATAGGTTCACCCACCTATAGCCTCACAAAATCTGTGTAAAATAACTGAAGCCTATATTTTGGTAAGTTTGAAGAGCACTTAGAATGTATTTATTATTAATATTACTTTTACATTTTAATGTGTATTGTTTAAAACACACATTAAAGAATGTTAAGGTATCATACACATTCAGTATGTTATCTGTATGTCTTATTGGTTTACTGGGTTACAAATATGGCCCCTCTTTTAATTCATTCCGCGAACCATGTGAGTGAGCACCCTCACTATTTTTAGAAGCACCCTCAGTGATCTGGTTCTGTAACCGGGCCTGGGTATATCAGCTGCTTTGGTATTTTAAACTCCAGCATGATATAAACAGTGTCTACTTACCGCTACTGTCGAGTAAAGCAGTGAAAAGGGGAGTGTTAGGAGAGAAGATACCAGACCCGTATAACTGATGTGAGAATTGCTGTGTGAGGAGCGGATGAGAGCTATTGACTTCAATCGGGAACTGGAGCGGCCAGTACTCTGTGCATTTACACCATTACACCGCCAGAGGACGCCTTAGCGCTATGAAGCTGATCACGGTTTTTAGCAACGCATATGAATAAGTTTCACGAACATTGATTAATGCCTTGATTTGTCTTTACTAGGGTTTGTAAAAGGCTTTTCAGTAATGTATATGAATACATTTCACTAACGTTAATCAATGTGTTAATTTAACTATTGTTTGTAATAGACATTTCGTGTTCGGCGACTGTTCATGTCTTATCTATAAGAATACCATAATAAATTCATTTTGACGATGCATGAACATTTCGTCTGTGTAACTAGGTAACACAAGGCGAAGGTTTTTATTGAATGTCATATTTCTACCAGTAGCCTACCCAAATTTAAGATTCACGAAAGTAAATATAACAATATTCCTCTTAAAAGTTATAACATTTAGTGAAAGTTATAAAATAATGTCATTGCAATTACATTTAACAGGGACAAAAAAGAAATTAGGTTATACACTTTTAAAGTATGGAAAGGGGTAGTAAAATCAGTCAAACTTAAATGCAGTTTGAAGCTGGTTCTCACAGGAGCCTCTTTTTGTTGGTTTGGGTTCGTTGTGTTCCAATACTGGTCGAGATTCACGCGTGTTTTCTATTTCTGGCTCTGGCCGGTGACAGAAGCTCGGTAACCGGAGATCATAGCGGAAGCCGCGGCTGTCGAAAGCCTTGTCATTCAGAGAGAAGAGCTTCTCCGCGATGTCGTTGCGCACCAGAAGCGCAAAGATCTTGGCGATGTAACGGTGCTGCGCGAACAGCAGATATAGTTTCTTTCGTCTCCATGCCACGTACCTGCACCGATTATCTGCGCGTAAAGTTACCTGAAATGAAATAAATATGACACATATAGCAACATTGACTGCCAGGCACAAATGTATTAGCTAAACTTAATATTTGTTTGCAAGACACCACTTTATTGTCATTACTCCATTTAAAGTTTGTTCTATATATTTCCGGCCTGAGGTATATCGGTTGTTTTGGTATTTTAAATTTTACTTTATAAAAAATGTAGAGGGTCGCTGTCTACAGGTCATCCGCAACGTTATGTGCACACGACATTGCGACTGGTCTTTATCTTGCGTTTATTTGTATACTGAATTGTGATTGGTCCTTTCTTTCTCACAAAGTCATCGCAAGGCGACAAATGTAAAAATGTCAAGTCAAAATGTATCGCGGTTGCCATGTCAATGAGTCTCTTACAAACCACTCTATTGATGCAGAAAGAAAGCTTTAAACACCCAGTATGCTTCTGCATTGCAAACACAAATCCAGTAAAATACTGTTTAATTATATTGTGTAAACACTAGCAGGCGGAATACATTTTATTCAGACGTTACTCGCCTGAAAAATTCCCTCCTCTGAGGGTCTTAGGGAATCCCACTCGGGTGAATCCAGGAATTGAAAGGGATAGATGTAGTGCAAAAACTCCCCGTTCACTGTCACACGTATCCTGTTGAAGAGGTATTTAAAGAGTTTGTCGCTAATGAGTTACAAATTTGTGTCCATTACGTTACATTGTGCCCATAAACTCACCTGCCTGAAAGAAGAACTGACAGTTTGTCAATAGAGGTTTTGCCCTCCACAGCAAAGCAGTGGTCTTTTTCTATAGTGTGGATAACCCCCTCGCAGCACTCCACAATTTTCCCGTACTGTGTCAGGGATACTCCTATCTTTTTGAACATATAGTCGTAGAGATTTTGAAACTCATTATCAAAAGTGACGCTTCGCAGTCGGTATGAAACGTGGATAACTTGTGCCAAACAAAGAACAAAAAGCGCAAAAGTCCACGAGAACGAGTCCGTTGTGCAGAGATCGGACCATGCCCAGATCAAGTAACAGAAAAATCCCAGCGTTAGAAAGCAGAACATGTAAAGCAATCCATAAAAACCACTGCCTCCCATAAATCCTAAAACCAGCAGTATATTGGCGAGGTGAAACATTGAGTTTTCTGGAGCTTCCCTCCATTCTGAACACACTGGGTACTCCAGCACATCCCCTTTCAAACTGAAGTTACTCCCTGTCAAATGAGTCGCTGAATCCATACTAGACAAAAATCACACTGATACGAAATATGAAAGTATAAATGCAGCGCTAACAAACGCAGTGTGTTCCTCAGAAGATCTGATCTGGGTTGTTGCCTTCTAGGTCCTGCAGTCCGTCAGCTCCTCATTGAGCACAGTTAGAAAGACCCATCACTAACACGCAGCTTTAATGGAGTTCTCAAAGTTCTCATTACACCTAAGAAGCAAAAACATAAGCACATAAGTCTCCATTTCATCAAGTTTATTCGACTGCTATCTAGGAAAAAATGCTGTTTATTTATTTATGCTTAACCCAAAAACATTCTGTTATTATTAAATCACCTTCAGTGCCGCTTTAAACGCATATGATTTTTCCCCCGTTCCAGACAAGATATTTTAAAAACATAGGAACCGTTTTGTTCTATAATGAATTTGTAAAGTACTCGACATAATAGTGTAAAACTAATCCGTATGACTTAAATTATATATTGCAAGACCTCAGAAGTGAAAGGATCACCTTGAATAATAAAACGCCCACAATGTAGGTCAATACACACCTTGAAATAAAACCAAATCACGGATCAACTCCGCTAAACTGCCATTGGCTCCCCCCGTGCCGCACAGTGTTTTATGTCATCATATTTGATTTGAAATATACTGTACCACTTAAGTCTTATGGATTGCTTGTCCCATACATATATATCTTTTGTACAAGTCGGATTTTAATTACCTTTGTATGGAAAACAGCTTAAATATACTTAATCTCATCTTTCTATTCTGAAAATATTAATAGATTTATTTTTGGTTGAACCAACCCTGAAGTCACTTGCTTTGTACACTGTTTTGTTCCATTTTGTAGCTCAAAATTATGAGATGTTTGTAGTTAAAAGTCTTATTATGTTCTAATATTTTAACACTACTTCTTTAAAAACTATTGAATATACAAGAAAGGACACACAGTAAGCAAAACATGCTCCTATAATACAGACTTATTTCTAAAGTGTATATACAAATCCACAGTCTCAACTTGTGAAAAGGAAAATAGAGTAGAATACAGAAATATTATTCATAGGTCAAATCCTTCCACTCTAATGAGGCCTGAGATTTGCCTCAGACACTGGGTCAGTATTTCTTTGCAGGGGACACAGATCAGGGTGTTTCTGCAGTGGCAACTTTGTTCTGGTTTAAAAAAAAACAGCCCAGCTCCACCCCCACCACGTGCCTGTCAGCTGAAGGTGCCTTTCGTACACTCAGGGGTACGAACACAAACTTCACCTGAGAAAATCAGGACAAATCTTCTCTACAGGCTCATGGGTTATAAAACAAGAGCTATATCTCAAATAACCAAGTCGTAGTAAACATATCCTCTATACCATCTCAAAACTCTGTGACGTTTTACTCTGTAAACATGGCAAATACAGTATAGTAAGGGCGCAGCATTAAAGAGAGCTGACGTGTTAGAGGGTCAGAAATGAATAGCTCTGTTTTTATACAAGCTGTCAGACACCTGGAACATCTATATATAGAAGCTGACCCAAGTTTATCTGTCAGGCTGTGTGTGTCTCTGAAAGAGAGCCAGTAAGAAGAGGAATATAGCAAAGCACTCAGACTGTGTGCGTAAATGTATGCATAGCACTAATGATAATGAAGCACTATGGCAGCATTATTTTCTCAGGTTGTATATCTAATGCAGGCATGTGCATGCGTCTACTGACAGATTAAGTACCTGCTTGGTCATTAACCTAAAAAAACAGCGCTTTTGGACCAAGCATCCATTAGCTGTTACAGAAAATAGAACACCACTGGGAAAGGTGAACTGAGATTGTTGATGGCAGGTTACTTGAACAGAATTTCATTAAATCTTACAAATTGTGAAATCTTGAATGACTGCTATATAACTCTTTCATTATAATCACATTATATTGCATTTCATTTATTTCGAACCTGATCTCAGAGGGAAAAGTAGTTATTTTACGAGGTGGCAATTTAGTTTGAAATCATACAGTGTGAAAAAACTGCTTTAAGAGAAAAAGCAAAAATGAATGTCCACCCCTAA
Organism: Ambastaia sidthimunki; assembly: GCA_036877625.1. Lineage (NCBI taxonomy): Eukaryota > Metazoa > Chordata > Actinopteri > Cypriniformes > Botiidae > Ambastaia > Ambastaia sidthimunki. The sequence goes on along the minus strand of JAZGTK010012683.1, from coordinate 9,869 downwards.
CCCTAATCATTGCTGGAAAAGAAGCAGACCATTTGAAAATGTATAAACTAGATTGTACAGATTCATAAATATTTTGCCATCAAATCGCTATGTAGGGAGTTATGTTTATTGTATTGTATTTTTGTTTTCTTTTTTGTTAGTTTAGTTGTTAGTTTCTCCATAATAGTTAGAGGGCTTATGTTTGTTACTTTGGCCTTGCCCACTCTTGAAGCCTTAACATCCTTTCATATCTGTACAATAGAAGAACTTGTTTTTGACATTGAGTTAATTTCTGCCATTAACTAACTCCAACCCAGGGTTGGGAACTAAATCTTGCTGCCTCGTAACAGGGGGCCAGCTCCATGAGTGGGGTCTGTGTACATGACAATATCTCATGCCAGACCCCCCAGAGCTCCTAGAAGGCGTATCCACTTCCCTCGCCACATTAGGTGTTTTTAATTTTCTGGCAGTGGGGAAACTTCTGCCCCGTATATCCCAATTCAGTTTGCCTTCCATCCACTGCTTTTCAGCTGTGCTCTGTGGACTGTGGTGTAAGATAAGCAGCAACAGGTGTTTACCCAGGAGCACATTCCTCCTCCTATGAGAGATTCTGGCTTTTACAGCCATTACTTCATAGTATCCAAGAACAATTGTGCGCTGCGCCCAGTTTTGGATCTGTTTTATTTGAATTCAATTCATGTTACCATTATCAAGTGCCATTAAGATGTTGTGTTAGCTCATATGAGGTGTTTAGGGCTAAGACCTAACCCTAAGAGTATGCTTCCTCCAGTACAGAGAACTACATTACTAGTGGGAGTCTCTCCAGATTCAGAGGCTGTAGGCCTTATGGCAGCAGCAGTCAAAATGATTTCTTTGGGTCTACTGAACATGAGGCCATTTCAGTTTTGGCTAAAGAGAAAGGGTTTTGCATGATTGCATGATGCAGACACATCAATTGCCTGGAAATGAGGCCGGTACTTCCTTCCACATCTAAAGAGCCAGCATATTCTATTCTGCACAAACAACACCATGGAAATTCTGACAAGACAGAAACTAAGGCTTAGGGAGTGGAAGCCATTTGGCAGCGGTATGGCCAAGTGGAAGTAGATTTGTTTTCCTCTGAGGAGTTGACCCCTCTGATTCAGACCCACTCACCCAGCCTGGCTGCATGGCATGGTGCAGACGTGGTCAAGGCTGCTTCTATTCCCTTTTTTTCCACCCTTGCTCCCAGGAGTCCTAGGGAGGGTTTGCCAGGACCGAGTTTGCCTAATCTTGGTAGTAACGTTCTGGCCGATCCAAGTCTGGTTCTCAGACCTAATGTCTGTCCTGGACAGAGTTCTTTGGGAACTTCCAGTCTGAAGAGACCTTCTATCTCAGGCTTAAGGGCCTGAATTTTGGAAAATGTTGGTCTGGCCTGAGGGAAGCCAGCTCTCAGATGCTGGCTGCTCAACTGAGGTTTGAGTTCCAGAGGTCCTTCTATTAGAAAAATGTATGCCCTGAAGTGTTAGCCCTTTGTGTCATGAAGTGAGCAACACCATATGGACCCAGTTCCCTGTACAATCAGTTCAGTGTTTATTTATTCAGGAGTGCCTTTCTGGCAGGTAAGCCCCTGCTTTCCTCTAGGTTTTTGTGGCCACAGTTTCTGCTAGCCACAAACATGCTGATGGAGTCTCTATTGGGAGACATTCCCTGGTGTCTTGCTTTCTGGGTGATGCCAGATGGCTGAGGGCCATCTTGTGAGGGCCTCTTATGAGGGCCACCTTATGAGGGCCTCCATTTGAGCACCTAGAGTCAACCTTAGATAAGTTTCTGACTCTCATGGTGGGTGACTCTATTATTAGCATTGACATCGCTCAAAAGGGTAGGGGATCTACAGGCTCTTTTGGTAGACCTGCCTGTTTGGATTTTGCTCCTGGCTTTATAAAACCTATTTTGCACCCTATATTCTCATATTCCTAAGGTGCCATCTCCTACCAGTCACCTGGTGGTTCTTCAAGCTTTCTGTCCTCTGCTGCATAAGTCACCAAAACAGGAGAGGCTTTATAGGTTGTGTCCAGTCAGAGTTCTGAGAATCTATGTCTACCGCTCAAGCCACTGAGCTCTCAGCTCTTTGGGGATCACAAACAAGGTAATGCAATAACTAAACAGCCCTTGTTTATCTCACTGGATCATGGATGCTATTACACTGGCCTATGAGGCGTGTGACCTAGTATCACCTCTGGATATTAGGGCCCATTCTATCAGGACTGCACAGCCTTCCTTCAATCTTAGAATCTGATGACGTCTTTTGCAGGCGCCTTTTAAAGTTTACATGGCAAGCAATACTGCGTCACATGACCCTGACCTTCCTTTTCGTCACCTGACCTGCCTAAATTGTGTTCCCTATAGGGTCAAAGCCATGGCACAGCATCTGAATTCCCTGTCTCAGAAAACCATGTTACATACGTGATTTGAGCTTTTCTGTTCCAATTACACTTCTGCAGGTAGTCCAGCAACACAGTCATAACATTCTTTCAACTGGATCACACATCTTCTAAGCATGCTCAATTGTAGCTCCCATATCTTTTCTGAATACACAGCCTGTGTCATTGATCAGCCCCCATCAGTGGATGTGACATTTATGAAATTTAAAGACCTAAACACACCTTGAGTCAGCTCCTCAGTCCACCTCCTCTAGCTAACTGCTGTGTATATACAGTATGTGTGTGTGTAAATCTTTGTCAGTCAAATACACTAAGATCTGAAATAAAATAAATAAATATGTAATGTGGCATGTAAACCAAATTATTATGCATGCAACTAAATTGTGATTGTAAAACTTTATAAAACCTTACTCATATAATAAATTCCAATGTTTTAAGTTTTCTTTAGGACAAAAACAAAATCCTAAAGAAAAAATGTATTTCTCTTTCACTGTATCACTATATTGACACTTTGGAAATGTCTTGCATGATTTCATCTGAAGCACGTGTTTGAAATCAGTCCAATGGGATGACAAAATGTCAGCGTTGTGGTGACGCTTCACACGCTCTACTCTCGTCTATTACTCCCCGCAGTTCTGGGGAGGCAGTGCGCCGGTTGAGTGGGGTTTACAGATGTAAATCGCGGAGGGGCTAAAGACAGATTTGTCATCTGGTGCTCTCTGGCATCAGCAGCCTGTTATTTGCCTTCTTTCACCCAACGTGAGAGTTGTGCTGTAGTACAGCTTAAGATAAACTGGCCAGTTGAAGAGCAGAGGATTTCTCCCAAAGGGGAAACTGGACAAGCACTTCTTAAAGTCTAGATCATATAAAGGGGATGAATGAGCATTGGTATTGGGTGATGGCAAAAGTGGAACATATGCTTCTGAGCTATCTGTCCCCTTTCTCTGCATTGGCCCCTAAGTCCTCTACACTAAACACCAAACCCTGCAGAAAAAAACTCAATGCTGGTGGGTCAGGTGGGGGCATGCCTGCACACCATGACCATTCTGCAGGCATAACAGGTCAACCTGTTTAGAGACCTGGATGACGGTAAGGGCTCAAACCTGGACACAATAATGAAACTGCACTGGGCCATCCTCCCACACATAAGGGACCATCATGTGCTTGTCTGGACAGACAACACATCGGTGGTGCCTTATATAAATCATCAATCATGAGAAGAGTCATGCTCACTTTTCAAGCTGGTACACTAGAAGTCTATATCCCAGGTTCCCAGAATCAGGGAGCAGACATCCTGTAGAGGTAGGGGTTGAGGCCTGAGAAATGGAGAATCCACTCTGAAGAGGTGGATCAAATCTGGATAAGGTTTGGCCAAGCAGAGGTGGATTTTTTGCATCTCAAGTCATGTCTCAGGGTCTGCTTTGTTTCTTCCTAACACATCCAGCTCTATTGGGGTTGGATGCTATGGTGCAGACCTAATGTCTTTTCCCCGTCTGTTCTACTCCCGAGAGTCCTGGAAAGAGTCATGTCAAGATGGGGTCTGTCTGTTCATTGTAGCCCCATTCTGACTGGGCAGAGTGTTGTTCTCGAAACCTGTGTCCCTCCTTAACAGCCCTCTGGAAGATTCCACTCAGAGTTATGGTAACTGGTGGGGGGCCTCTGAGGGGGCGAGAACAATTTCCTGCAAGAGCAATTCTCTGCATGGTTATCCCCCTCTACTCTGAAGGTGTATGTGTCAGCCATTGCTGCTAAATATGCTCTCTTAAGATGTTCAGCTGCTAGGGAGAGACCTATTAGTCACACTTTGCTACATGCTTCCTTCATGGCACTTTGAGGCTGAGGCATGTAAACCACACAAAGGTTCCTGGTGGTGCTGGAGGGTTTACTTTTGGCTTTATTTGAGACTATTAAAACAGTTGCGATAACTGAAGGCAAGACAAAAATGTAATCCAATGAACAGGCAAGGGTCGAGGCAGGCAGCAAACAATCAAAATCCAAAAACGCTCAGAAATGTCAGCTGGACAAAACAAGACTTCGCAAAGAACAGTTCACAAAGAGGTGTTTATATAGGGTGGATAACTAGTTGCAGGGGGCCATGGTAATCAGTCCCAGGAATGCAGCCCTATGGGTAATGTAGTCTGGAACTAACTTTATATTCGGGAGAGGGTTCCCTCTGGTGGTTCGGAGGAGGCGGCGTGGGAGCCATGTCTATTTAAAACATAAAATTTTTGTCCTGTGTTAGTCAAATTAAGTAATATTGACGTTTCCCGCTAAATCTGACCTTACATCTTAAATTATAAATCATTATAAACCTAACATGTTAATATGGATAAGGAGGCAGTTTTGAAAACTGAAATTATGTTATGTACCTGTCCAATAACTGAATTTTGTTTATTTTTAACCTAAAAAGTTGCTGCAATTGCTGCTATATAATATAGACTTAACAGATTTATTGTTGCATGTTGGAAAACAAAATGAATATATAATGAATGTATAATAATATTTTTGTCATTTTTCAGGATCATTACTATTTAATTACTATTTAAATTAGTTATTCATTTGTTTTCAAATTTGACTTCAAATTTGAAGTTCTGAAGGAACTCCTTGTTAGTAGTAGTTCCTTGTCTCTGTCGTTCCCTGTATCTGAGACACGTGTTGAGCTAAAAATACTTTTTTGCATTTGTAATTAAAATACTCCACATGACCAACTGTTTGGAAGTGACAGGGTGATTTGTGCATTCCTGTAAAGTAAAGCTGGGGGCGGAGCTGGATTATGAGACCAGAAAAAGTCACTGACTTGACTGGTGAGCATTTTCTCTGGAAAAGCCACTTTAGACGGCCATTACCAAAAATAAGTTATTTATTTAGCTTTTTGTCTTTTTTTGTCCAGTGCAAAATATAATGTATATTGTCCGCCTATACCCGTTTCTAAATGACTAATAGGACTGTTGCCCATTTCTAAAAGAAAAAATAAAAATTACATACACAATGCAAATGTAACACAAAGTAAGTGCATTCACTGGGAATAAAACCCATGACCTTGGTGTTGTAACATTATTTAAAAATAATGTCATTATAAAAAAACTGAGTCATTTTTGCCTTTGCAAAACTCACCAGCATGGTGAGAGCAGCAGGTTTTGTGGGTGGTGATCAGGGCATAACTATGTTCTTGCCAATGTGTTTTTTGTGTATATGTCCATAATAGGAAAAGCGTGAAATATGTTACATGCAGAAGTTAGGGGTTTGTATAAAACAGCAATGTTGTCTTCTGAAATAAAAAGCTCTCAACTGTGATTGGTTATTTTTGGTCTAATATACTTTCAGTTCATGTTTTAGTTTAATTTGTTTACATGCTTTTTGGGTTAAGGCACGTGCAACAGCATTTACTTTACAATGTAACATGTAACAACACTATAGTATTTTTGTATTTGTAACCAAGTTGCACCAAAGTGTTGTGCTTTTAAACATTGCCAAAAAACTAACAATAACTACTGTTAATGTATTATAAATAATAGTTACCTTTTGGATGATTAGTCAGTAAATGGAGGGTATGGTGGTAACTCTCCAACTCCTACATGCTCCTAATAGCGGTACTATAAACACTTCTCCATTCAGTTAATGCTTTAGTCTGTGCAATTATAATCAAGACTATTCAAAAATGTCAGCTCTATTAGAACTGTGCATGTTGAAGTGATGGAAGCGTTAGGAGGCTTAGTCACATTAATCAGTGGAAGATGGTGGGGGTGTCCTGTCTGATAATTATGACAATACATGGCACACAAACAGCCAAAGACCACTCAAAAATAACTTCAGCATGCACTTCAAACCCAGTGCTAACATAATGAAGTTCCAATTATTTTTCTGATGCTGACCCTTGAAAAGAGGAGAGTCTGTCCTTTAGTAAAGATTATTGAACAACACAAACTCCACATATCAGTGACCAACAAAACAGTGACCAAAAATAGATATTGTATTTTGTGCTACCTCGTGGGTAAAACAAAAACTGTGATTATAAGCTTGGTGTTTTGTTATTCTAAATTTTCCACCCTTCTTATTTTTAGTTCATTTTTAGTTCAGATACAACCCATATAATAAATACTATATTTATTTAGTATATTTAGTTAGTTAGTTAGTTAGTTAGTACACCAATTTTTTTTTAAACAGAAACATCCAGAACAAAATTCTCACTCATGCATACTATAAAATAAAAATTAAGATAGAATTTATTAGCTAAATAATTTAGTAAAATCTGTTTATTGTTTAAGTACAAAAAAAATTACCTCTGCATCATTCAAATCAAAACTATGCAACAGAACATACACAACATAGTTTTGTGAAACTAACAAGAAATGTAACAAAAACTATAAAATCATTATTATAAGCATTTTTAATGGAAAATAAATAAAATATAAATTCTAGTAACTATTACATTCATGCAAACCAAGACAATTTGTTTTTAATGCTGGTTGGTCCAAATGTTTGCAAAACAAGCACTTTAATAAATAAACTATTCAGTGTGTGTTCACTCCTCACAAAGGATGGATTAAATACAGAGGTCACATTTCGGTTATGGGTAACCATAACTGACAAAAACATGTCACTTTACTTTACATTACATATTTTATCATATGCAGATTTAGTGAAAATATTTGTAAACATTTTAAGAGTATCTATATTTTAGCATGTTGTTTGGTCCCCCTAGGTGGGGGGAGGCCAGAGGACTCATAGGCAATGCAAATAGCATCAGTAATCCAGCGACTGAGCGTCTGCTTGGTCGCGGGGAGACCACGCTTAGGGTGACCAAAACAGACAAATAGCTGGTCAGATCTTCGCCACAGGGCAGCTCTGTGGACATATGTGTCCAGTGCCATTATCTCGAGACAATTGATATGCCAAAGCAGTTGGCGACCTCTCCAAAGACCACTCATGACCGCCCCCAACCAGTAAGGGACGCATCGGTCGCAAGTGTGACGCGGCGACAGCGAGCCCCCAAAACCGGGCCCTGAGTAAGGAACCAAGGTTTCTTCCACATATCC
>JAZGTK010012682.1:0-14787 GCA_036877625.1 Ambastaia sidthimunki | reverse complement strand
CAGGTCAGCCAAACAGATGTTTGCAAGTAAACCAATACATTTCTGATATCCTGAGATCATTATGTCATTATGATAGTCTGTCTGCAACGCTGATGAAAATCTAGCACATAATTGGCAACATTAAAGCTGTGAGACTTGTCAGCTATATGAAATATAAAGAAGTCTATAATGTGGCGTGCATATGATGTCATAAACACAGTTATTTAGTACGTTTTTGGTTTATAATAATCATACACTGTTTTAGATCGTGTGTTTTTCTGAGCAGTCTGTCGGTCCACTGCCTCAGATTTTGTCTTTTGCAAACATCAGACATTTTGCTGTAGAATACCATCTTTTAATTATTAATGTGGACTGTCCTGACTCTTAATATTTTAAAACCTCGGCATGAACAAGGCTTAACTTGACTGCAATATACGCAGTCTAACAGACTAGATGTCTGGCTGAGAAATCTATAATTTTTATAAGAATACATTGAACATTTAAAATGAAAGCACATGGTTGAAAAGTCTCAGAGTCATTTATTAGAATTTTAATTGACTGATTTTTAAAAAATGGAAATCAAACCAGTCTGTTTAAATACAGCAGTTCTAATTTAAACCCAGTAATCACACCTAAGTCTAGCCAGTCCAGGCAGGTCCATTTTCACAGCCTGTCTCATTCGCTGACACCAGAGTGCCCTCCCCTTCGGTCAAAGGGCATAACCTGAAAACAAGATTACTGTCCCTGTTTACTTACCACATAATCAAACACTAAAACCCAGCCATCACTTTTCTGTTCATGTTAATCAAAACTACTTTTTTCTCTCCGACCAATTTCCATGCCTCTAAGTATGTGTATTTCATTTTAATAATGAAACTCAGTCATTCATAGCCCCCAGGCGCCAACACGATGAAACATTCTTAACATGTATGTTTGATCCCAGAGCCAAAATATTTAAATGAATCAGATGAAGTGTGAGACAAACAAATCGATACTCATTTACAGGCAAACCTGAGACACGGAGTCCTGAGAGAGGAAGAGAAGCCGGTGTGATTATACAATTATAAGCTTTACACAGAGAGCTTATCGCGCCGGAGAAACGAAATATATTTGATGCCTTTTGCTCTATTAATGTCTCAGCCTCGGGTCAGGCCTCCGCCGTGAACCTTTTATCATCTCAACTGTCATTAATTAGATCCCTGTACAGTTGAGAAATTGAATGATTCGGTCTGACTTTTGATATAACGTTATTCTATTTGCACGTCAGCTTGATAGTTTCAGGGTCATGGGGCTGTAATTTCCCTCTTGTCTTATTAGTAAAACAGAAATTTGAGAAACGAAAGCTGCGGGTTATATAATTGCTGTTCAGAAACGATACATAACGCGCAAAACTCAAAAGAAACAATTAAGAAATGTGTTGGCACGGTTTAGCTCCCCTGACAGGACTGAGTGGTGAAGATTAATGCAGATGAGACCTGTATCCTTCCTAACTGTCTGTCTGTCTACGTGAGCGAGGATTTCCCCTTTAAAATGCATGAGTGGTGTTTGTGTGTAAATGTCTTTTTGGTAAACCCAGAATGTGTTTTCTTTGTACGAAACGGGTGGCATGCAAATCGCTCTGAAGCTTTTAAAATTGTGAAATCACGCCTGTTTAAAAATAGATTGCGTGAGTAAAGTACACAGAAGACAAGAAGTCACCCCCCCATAAAAGATTTTCTGTGTGTGTGTGTGTGTGTGTGTGTGACATTGGCAGTATAATATAAATAAGGTGGCTTGAAAATGCTGTGTATCTATTTTAAAAAATCAAACAAATTGGGTATAATCCTATTCATTTGTGACCAAAAATCTGGTTTCCCTTAAGGATAATCTTTTAGGGTTTGTGCACATTAACATCTGTTCATAGGTATAGGATTATAAAAACACTATATTTTATAGTATCGAGGGCTGTTCTAATTAATCCAATTCAGCTCATTACATCACTTGAATGAATTCAGCCGTCACCCTTTATAATATCTCTCTGTCTGTTTGAAATCCTCAGTGTATTAGAACCAGTGATATTTAATCCATGACAAGAATATGTGAATCTCTTTTATAATAAAACATTCAAATATGGATTACAGAAGCATACTGTTGGGTTTTGTAAAACACTATAGTTTGAACAGAGAAGTCAAAAGAACAAAATCTTGCGTCACGGTAGTGACCCCATGTCCTTTACTGACCGTCACGGTAGTGAGGTCAAAAGAAAATTGAGGATATGAGGCAACTGGTGACAGAAGTGGGTGTTAGGGACCCTTAGGGACTCTCCATAGTGCACTTCCCAGTCACATCCCATATCTCAGCTGCAATATTTATGAATGAGCGTAGTGAGCTGATGAAGTATGACAGGTTAAAAGACTGTCGTGCGGCTACAACGGAGACGTTCAGTCACCCCGTCGTGTTCCTCAAGCTTCAATCTGCCTGACTGATGCGCACAGCTATAAACGAACAGTACCACTCGTTCACACCTTTCTCCCCGTCTCTCATCTTTAAACAATCCCTCACACTGTTTATCATATCCCTTTTCCTAAGTGTATCGCTGTGACTTTGGAAAAAGCTCGGTTCCTGCGGGGCAACTGAAGACATTTCTGGTGTTTGCTTTGTTTTGGACAATTTGTTTGCCCCCCTGACCTCGGTATAATGCGAACTATTCTTAGACTCTTTTTGTGACTTTGGAGGTAGGAGAGGGTGTATCTGTTTTTTAAACTCATGTCAGAAATGTGGTTTTCCAGCAGGCTACAATCCTTCTGAGGCGTGTCTTAGCTGTACAGGGAAGCGCTTGTGTTGACAAAGATCGCGCGTGTCGCCTTTATTGAGCTGTAATCTTGAGTGACAGCCGATTCTGTCATTCCAAACCACGAGGCCTGCGCTCGCAACATCTCCCCTGTGTGATAATGCTGGAAAACAAGACTCGCTGTCACCCAAGAGTTATAATGTAAAGAGAGGGAAGATAACAAGGGTGTGTTTGTTTTCTGATGCGAACGCTACAGGCGAGGATCTTCTCAAAACATGAGTAATCTAAATTCAGCGTCACATATGTCATACTGTGCTATTGTGCAGATTGTGTGTCATATCAGGTCTGAATTCACACAGCAAATCATGTGTAATCATATGAAATTATGTGTCGTTTCAGATAGCGGGAAAAAGAATATGGTGCTTTCTCTGTTTTAGAAATTCTGCGAGGCGCCAAAAGTTAAACAGATGCCAAAAGGTGCATATATAAATATATATATAGTATATTAGAAGTATATAAATATAGTATAGTATACTATAAAATTCTTATATACTATATAAGAATAAAGTATATAAAAAATATATATATATAAAATATTAATATTCTTATATACTATATAAGAATGTATATATTATGTATATAAGTATTATATATATTTATATATTATATATATATTTTTTTTCATATGTAAGAATAAAATTAAATAATGCTGTAGTTTCTAATAATGCTGTTTCTATCTTTTGGATATTTAGTGTCACTGCTGGTCTCTCTCTCTCTCTCTCTCTCTCTCTCTCTCTCGAGCAGCATTTGTGCTTGGCTTCCCATTAGCGTTAAGTACACACAACACTCCCTCACCTAACGGAGTGGTCCGTCAATTCCATCGTCGCGTGTATGGCGTGTGTTTTACCCCAATTTTAAAATGCATTTATTCATAACAGCCTGTTTTGCATAGAGCCACGAGAAATGATTGAAAATGAGTCTGTTTACCGTGCGGCTCTGAGGTGAAGATTATGGAAATGTTTAGCGTCGTATCCGAGGAACGCGTAATAAAATCTTCGCCTGCCTCGGAGTCTCTGCCTCAGTAATGCTTGTGTGAAGTGCCAAGCACTTGAACATTATCTGTATTCCCTCTGTTTGGAGTCAGAAAACCTCAGGCTTATCCGTGTGTGCATGTCAGAGAACTACTGACATGATTAAATACCAAACTGTTATTATTAAGTTAAAAGAGTTACAAAGGCTATCAGACTGGTTCAAGGCAATAACATATAACAGCACGGGCTGGATTCTAACCCTCATTATCCGCCCGGATTCACCCGTTTGAGGACAAGGAAGACAGAAGCACAAATTCCGTGAGGAAGGAACCGGGCGGACACTGAGTCTGTCTTTTTTTGGGTTGTGAGGAAGATTTAAAAGACGTTACGCAGTTGAAACCAATTAAACATGCATTGTGTTTAATTATTGTGTTTAATTAGCGAGAAGATTTGTGATGCGGTGAACCTTCGACTGAGATCAAAGAACATTTTGCATTGCTACAGATCCTCTCTCTGTACTGCCTACAGTACAGTACAAATTACAAAATGTTCAAATTAAAAATTAAGTAAATAAATAATGAGTTTGAAGCACAATTTGCGTCTTTGATCCCTAAAGAACTTCTTTCTTAAATGTGTCTTCATAGAAACACGGTTTGAGTAATAAAACACAAGCTGGAATCTGGCATTTGTAATTGTGTCCAATAAAGATATTTTTATGTAAACAAGGTAGTCAGAACTCAAGAATCATGACATATGGAATATACTATAAGGTCAATCGTTTATATAGATGTGTTATAGGTGTTTATGGAGGCGGAGACTTCCTTAAAGGGACTTATAGTGACTCAGTACTATAGAACGATGTCATTTATAATAAGCCATTGTGATTGGCTTTGTGATCGTAGACCAACGCCTCCTACATGCAGGAGAGAAAGTCTTTTGCCATTCATTGTGATGCTCACTCTGCCTTTACATTCACAAATTTTAACCTGACCACCGACACGCACACGCAACAAAAACGTTCCCTATACCGTAAACAACCACAGCGCATTTGCTAACCTCAATGTTCTTTGGCGCCCTGTAAGTCGCTATTGATTTTTTGCAACAATAGCCCATTTATTGAAAGTCCGTGACATAGTCTGTATTTGCGAGTAGAGAGTGATTGCATTTTAGATAAATACTGTAAGTGACTGTAACGCAGGTACTCGTGGTGTAGAAGAGGTGCGGGGGTTAACACCTTGGAACGTTGCAGATTGGTATCTACACTGTGAATTTAAGTGGAAATGGGCTCTCAAGAGACTCAAAGACAACAAGTGCACAAAAGAGAGACCATCAACGAGAGCCACCAGCAGCAGGAGCGAAAATGGCCTTTGCCACAAATGCGAGATAAAAGACAAACACAGGCTGAGGTTAAACGAAGCAAGAATCCAGACAGCTTCATGAACAATGGCAGTAGAACTCTACTCCAAGTTTTCGAGGTGTCCGAGTTTTTTACAATCATGTTTGGAAAAAATCCTGGCAGGAATTAATGCAATGATATTCTTGACCATGATGTCACACAAATGTACTGGATATTGTGCTAATTCCCAATCAGAGGAACCTTAAACGGGACCAAAGCAGGTTCCAGTTAGTATGTGGAAGGATTTTCTGTTGTTCCAATGTTAAACCTAGAAAAAAAGAAAATTACAGAATAATATTTGGTTAAAAATAAACAAAAATCAGTTAATGGGCAAGTACATAACAGCTAAATGTTCCAAGCAGTCTCCTAATTCCCAATGGTAAGTTTATAATAAAGATTTACATTTTAAGCTTTAGGGATTTCACAAGTAATGTCACTTTATTTTGACATCAACATAAATAACAGTATTTAAAATAACCTGCAATGTTATGTTTCAGACAGAGATGGCGATAGAGAGGCAAAAGTTAATATAACATAATGCTAAATAACATGCAACATAATGAGTAAACAGTCCATGTCAGGTGGTGGTGTTGATGAAGTCACTGCTATGGGAAACAAAAGACAAAAAAGTCAGTAACCAACATAATATTGAACATCATATTAAATAAATCACTTGCCACACAGAGTTTTGGCCCCAAGCAAGAAATTGGTCCCTGTCTTCAGTTCTTTGGGCTGTTTTTTTGGCCGTAATATTACACTTACTTATTCAGACAGGACAGCCAGTGTCCGGTACGACAGGATGGACACTACAGCCAGACCGGCCTGATCATGCTAATGTGGCATCTGTCAAAGGCATGACTTGGAACACACTGCAGTCTCACCACCGAGTCTAATATATGGCACCCCGAGCCACGACCAATCCGCTTACTTCACAAAAGTGTCAGAAAACCATTTCGCACTGCCATCTCGTCAGCCCGAGAACCCGGGCGCGGAGACGGATCCAAAAACTTCCCAAAGCATGAGAATCATAATAGTTACTTCATGCGTAAACACGAATGTTTTGCAAGCTCTCCGGGCTGCTTGGAATTCTTCTCAGCACACGGCTCTCGGATTTGTCATTGTCAACACCATCTATGACAGATAAGAGTTAAAACTCATTATGGATGGGTCGTCGAAAGGTTACCAAGTTTCTTGTTGATATGCTAGGCGGTCTTCCTCGGCCCGGGAGTTTCTTGAGATTAAATTTGGAGGTGGAAAAAAAAAATCAAGAGGAAGAGGCGTGAAGACATCTTATTTCCCGCTCTTGTCCGTGGCGCAGATACGCATGGAGATAATGCGCCTCTCATGCATTAATGGATGCTTTACAGACAAGAGATGTAAATCAATGCGTCAACGGTCGCCGCTAAATCAGAGCCATCGGCGTGTGTTATCTTACTGCTGGCGGAAAGGAGCTGATAGCCCCAATGGAAACCGAAGGGATGTCAGGGGGGGTATATTTTCTTTACTCGCCTTGTGAAATTCAAACCCCCGTGCTTCTCTTGGTGTCTCCGAAGACGTAGCGGGCCGAACAGTCAATCCATCCGCTTAGACGAGGCATCAGTCTTGTCTAGCCACATCAGTGCTCTCAGGTGTTCAAAGGCCCCTTGTGGGACCGCTAAGTGCATGCCATCAATCAGAGGTGACACCGGAGTCCAAGATGGAGGTTCTGGCAGAGGAAGTATCTCCTGATGAAACAGAGCAGCACTGGTTACCCTTTTGTTGTGCTGTCCAGGTGATAAATATTTGGCCTACAAGCAAACAGGAAGCTTATGGGTTTTGACGTAGCATCCAAAAACACCCTTTTGTTGGTCTTGGCTGGTAACATCGTAGCGCTTTTTACACTTTTAGTGTGCTGGGGTCGGGTGTGAACAAGAGCCATAACTGATATTTCAGAACTAGTTATTTTCCAAAATACTGACCAATTCAACATCAACATACACAGAAGTTTTCTGAACTAAGTATACAAAAGCATAAAAAAGTATACTGTACACTAGATATTAAAAGAATGTCCAACTGGTAAAGTTCAAATTTTACTGGCCCTGGTCATGTGTCAATTCTATTCTATAAAGAAATAAAATTTTAACTAAAAATAACTAATCTAAACTTTTTAACATAAGTTCCCAACAAAAAAGTGACTAACTTCTAAGGCAATAATCACACAACTACAACAGACAAGCCAGTATACTTAACATTTAGTCCTTTAGTGTCTGAAGTCTAATGTTCAGTTTAATCACCAGTCATGCTCCTTAGTGTTAAAACTTCACCAGACATTCCTGATGTGAATACCAGGATGTGCTGTTGACGTGAACGATCGAAAGGAGACCACCATCACCCGCAGCTGTCGTGTGCTCGCGTTCCCCTATATCAATCAGAACCAAAACAGAACCGGTTACTCAGTGTCAAGATAAACCCAAACACTGCTGACACCAGAAGATGGCAACAGTCACAGTATAAGAACATTAAACCTGAGTGTTGAAACCGGGCACCGGAAAGCTGCCGTTTTATTGTGCATGCGGTCACGTACTGTACAAAAAACGAAAACGAGGTCAGTGCCATTGTGTGTTGTGATGAAATTTGGTTCTTTCCTCCTAGATACAGTGCAGAACTTCTGGGGTTGATCTTGACAGTTTAAATAATGAGAGTAGATTCACTTCCAGGTGTTTTGGAGAGGATAAGACATATTGCCCTGTTGAGCTTCGAATCCAAGCGCATGGCTCATCCGCTGATCCTCATCCATGCAGCCATGCAGGAAACAAATTTAACCCCATCCGGGCCAGATAAGAGGCCATCCGCAGTTAAGCGTGTTACACTACCCCACACCCCCCCAGCTGAGGATTAGCTGCGAATTCAATTAATGTATTTGTAAAGTGACATTCGCAAAACATCTTGTTCCAAAACAGCTTTACAAAAAACAATGTTTTCCAAATCCTCGGTAAGCAAGCTAAACGCGACAAGGACAGGAAAACTGAGAACATGATTTTTAAGTAGATGAGGGAAAAATTCAGGAAGAATGGACCCTCTGGAAAAGTGCTTATCCCAGCAAAGTATGTTAAAATATAGTGATTTATGCCAATCGCTGACTGTCTCCAGATACACCATGTAAATCTGGAATAAAACATAACAAAATTATACATTGATATAAATTGTCATGTGTATTTTTAAGTCATGTTTATTTACAGTAAATATTGTTAACACTTTACAGTAAGGTTTCATTTCATGCTAATGTGAATTAAAAACTAATAACGTATTTTTACAGTATTCATTAATCTTTGTGATAACTGGCTATACTTATTTTTAATCAAAATACAATTACTCATTGTTTGTTCATGTTAGTTCTTTGTGGATTAACTAATGTTGACAGGTTAAATTAACCTTAAGAATTATATGTGGTGTAAATACTGCTAACTGTTAATTTACATTAAGGTGAAATCTTATTGTAAAATGTTACCAGAAATGCAATGCAGGACATGAATCACATCAAGACACAGTTTTGCCTGCACAGGAATACAGCAAAATTGGTGTGATATCATTATTTGCTGTAAAAGTGACTGATTTCCTGAGATCAATCAGCTGTGACCTAAACACTCACCTGCTGTTTATTCTAAACTGATGGTGACAAGAATTAACATATTAAACGTACAAACAACACTGCAACAAATTCTACAAACTATTTGGTATTTCTATATACGAATTGGACTACAAAATTTAAACAATACCTTATGCAATTATATGATAATTTCTAAATGCTACAGTTTTCATAGATGCTGCTCTTATAGGGTCCACAAACCTGCAAAAAACAGACAATGTTAAATTTAACACAAAAATATACTAAACAATGTTCAGCTGGATGTTCTGATATAGTGAAAGTTGGTACTTGGTCTGTAAAGTTTGTTCACTGTTCAAACTGAATGCCTGAGTTGGTGCATCTTATGTTAGACTCAAGAATTGCTTTACCCTGTAACTTCTTCTGATGAAACTGAGATTTGAGTTTCTGATGCTCTGGAGTTTAGATCTTATTTAACAGAACACGTGGGCTACGTCTCCAAACCTTGCTGACTCAATACTTACTGCCTGTCTGGGTGATGGCTAACACAGTACATAAAGGATTCTATTTAGTAGGGAGAACAGTAACACTACAGGAATATTTCAAAGGACAGTAACTAAACCTCACCGCTAATTCTAGTGCTAGCATGTGGCTAAGCAAACACATACAAACTACACAGGTAGTATGTACAAATATTGCTTGAAGCGCTTCATTATTAACGAAAGGGAACAATTTCCTGCCTGTAGCTAAACTGGTGGAACATGGCGCTAGAAACAACAGGGTCATGGGTTCGAATCCCAGGGAAATAATGAAATGATTAAATATATAGGACATTTAATACACTGTATGTCACTTTGGATTCAATCATTTTTTAAATGTTAACGCAACAAAGAATAAAATGTACATTGAAATCTATACGATAAAATCAATCATTCTTGGCAGCTCACCAGATGGACGAGTTACACAGAAGTCGCAATGCTAACCACAAGGAGACCTCACTGTGTAAACAACATTGCAGCCCATATAGGATAACGGTAATATACTGTATCAATCTACAGTATTACCAGAAAATTCTCCCACATACAGCCGTTTCCAAGGAACCTTCAGAGCTCATCAGTATATATAACAAGCCAGTCAGGCCTGAATCTTTTGCCTTGCTAATACTGAAAACCAAACAGACATGTTACAAAAGCATAAAATAGATAATGGAGTTCTTTAATCTATCATGAAGCCAACTGGAATTTTCTCTCGCCTTGAAACTAAAGCATTTAACCGTCTTAAAAATAGCATTTCACACAGTCAGCTTTAATATTCCCACAGTTTAGACATCAAAAATGTGCATAAGAGGGTCAAAACGATTTCACAGGGTTTGGGGTGGCACAGCACAGCACAAAACCTTCGGAAACACCTCTGCAAAACCCTCAATTTCCTACGTTAGATGCAAAATATCTGACAGCAATGTGCTCTTGCCAAAATTGCTTTGCAGGTGCTGTTACAGCCTGACTCTGTGTTATCCAGCAGAAGTTCTCATTAGAAGAAATCAGATCTCAGCTCTGGGCTGTTCTCTCTATATACAGCGTTTAAAACGTGTTTGTATTGCCCTGTTCTCTACACTGTTCCTGATATCTTTAAAAACTCTTTCAGCCTTGAGTTAATTTGTCTTCAAGATAAATGCATATGAGTGTGTGTGTGTGTGTACCTACTTAACCACATTTTGGGGACAAACCTGCCCCCAGAAGTGAGCTAAATCTGTCAAAATTGTTCTTTAAGGCACATTTGGGATGTTCTCGTGTGAAAAAAAATCTAAATACAACTGATGTTTAAAACTATATTAGTTCAGAATCAGCTGTAAATAAAAACAATGGAAGTCTATGGAATGTCCTGTGTGTGTGTGTGTGTGTGTTTGATTATGGCAGAACCTCACTACATACTTCATCATCAGTATTTGTCAGCACTTGAGGTGTGTCTTTATTCACTTACACTGGCAGTTCTGGGGGCAACGCCAGAGGCTCAGAACAAGTGGGCCAATCCCTGAATCTCCATTCTGGAAATCTGCAATGTGGAAAATGCAAACTCATTCATTCACTTACATTAGGTTTTTAAGAAGTCAGCCAATAGATTAAAACACATTCTGTTACTGGCATAAATATTCAATCACTCAGAGTCTTGTTAATCAAAAGAAATCTCAAAGCAATTTTCATAAACCTTTTTCAATGGCCACATCCATCACAGAGTCTGCAGATTTGAAACGTGAGTTTATGCGTGTGCAGGTTTCGCTGTCCCATAATCTCACACGCTCGAGACGTTGAGCAAAATACACAGACAAGTTCGACTACAATCGAACGTAAATGTCAAACCCTGAAGTTTAATAACTGTCAGTGAAAATTCCTCAGAAGTTGCGTCCGCAGAGGCTGCGAGAGAACTCATATCATCAAGAGTCCGACACACTTTCAAAAGCAGAAGAAGATCAAGAGGAATAATGAAAAAGAAGAAAGAGACAAGAGAGAGAGTCTGTGCTGCATAATGTGAACCGAATCAAATCGAGCGAATGTGAACGGGGGGCTGTTGACGTTCCACATCAAGATTCCGTGTCAAACCAGATTAAAGGCTTGCGTTTGGGGTCAGTGTCGGAAAGTTTTTTAAAACAGAGCGGCGATATAACCCCTCCGCTGTGGAACATTCTGATGTGCTTTCACACTCGAACTTATGCGAATCCGAATCCGTTTGAGATTAGTTGCCTAGCAACAGCAGTAAACAGCTGTCGCTGTTTCACCATGATGAAATGTAATGTGGCTTGGATCTAAAAATAATAAATAATACGATATAATGTATAAACAAGTCTGTTGGGGCGAGGGGAGTGAGGCACAACGGAACTCAGGTGTATAAACAATCTTAAACACGCTTGGCATAAATGATTGAGGACGGTGGGTGATGAGTTCGGACTGCATCATTATGAGATTAATTGGAATGCTTGGTCCATGGAAGCGTGTGGATTCTCCGCCAGTTGTTTTCTCTGTTTTTTCCCGATTAGGTGACACCATAGCTGTGGCACTCGTGCTCCAGAATAAAAATGACTCCTCCAGGGGTCTGCTGCGCACCCTCGGTCGTTTTGCCGCGAGCATCACAGAGCAGGTGTGGAATTTTAATGAAGGCATTTGAGGAATGAACAGACAACTTCACATCATCAGCCTCTTTGTGTTACAGTATTAAACTGTATCTTTCTGCATCTAATAAAGCAATCACAGATACAGCGGCGAGATTCATGCTAAAAGCACACAAACATTTGGACAGTGTCTCTAAATCAGACAGTGAAAACCAGCACAGGACAGTTTCTTACATCTGTTTCGATATGTGTCTTTCCTTCAGCACAGCAGAATTTAAAGACCATTAAAAGCGTCGATAACGACAACTGAGTCTGAGGGGAGCCGTTGACATTTTTACGGGCCGAGGGCCGTGAGGGAAGCGGTGACACTTTTTATAGGTTTACGTAAAAAGGAACCCTAAACCGCACCGGCACGCTGCAGCCCGTGTATTAAACGCTTTTATTGTCAGGGATTATTTAACCTTGACATTTCTGCCCGGAAAAAGCGAGCATCTCTACTGTACCGATTCGTTTAGACGGACGCCCAGGGAGTTTCGACACGGGGCAGAAATAGGGTGTCAGGAAGGGCATCATCCTCGGGCTACGAAACGTAATTTGATTATCAGCCTAACAGTGCGTTTTTAAAACAGTAGACGGGAGAGTTACAGAATTTCAATCTGCATATTTTGTGTCGTCTAAGCTCATTTATTAGCGTTTGTTTGTCGCTTTGACAAATTATTTAAATATCTGACATCACTCCTCAGGTGATTCTTAGCTTGTGTTTTAAATTCAATTTTATTTGTATAGCACTTTTTACAATGTTACATTGTAGCCTTACACATAATACCGACATATTTAAAAATCAAAAAACATAAATTACAAAAAATTACCAGACATTCTACACAATACATGGTGTTATTGCAAATTAGGTGCAATTCTTAAGAATATGAAAGATTTGCAACAACACCATAAAAAAACACACAAAAAAATACATACGCATAATATACACAGTACAAATGTCTGAAACATTACACAATCTAAGAGAATGAAAACAATCGAGAAACATTGTTACAGTGTTTTATTTTTACGAGAGCACGAGAGGAAGTTCGCAAAACTTCCAAAAAATTCCAGCAGCACAAACTTCTGTAACTCGGTTGTGCTTGTATCTATAAGATCCAGTGCAATATATGAAGTACTAACCACAGACAGATTCTGGGCGATACGATGACACACATACTGTAGTCAGAACCCACCATGAAAACTGCTGATGTCCATCTACAAAGAAAGTTATTTTATATTTGTTTAGCATAGATATAGGTGTGATATAAAAACACTGAATTTTAAGACATGAGACATATCCCTACATGTGCAAAACTCGGTGCAAAGTAAAAAACGTCTCTTTTATTGACCTGGGCAAGGTGATATCTGTGTACTTGTCAGTACAAATAACTTTTAATGAGTGTTTCTAATGTATGTTAGTTTGTGCTAGTTTAAGCATATGTAATTGTAGCTCAATTTGGATGAATATTATTAATATTAGTTCGTTAGGATTAGAGACAGTAAAGAAAAAATGGTTCAAACAATTTTATGGTGTCAGTACTTATGGAAGACACTGTAATTCTCTGTTTAAATGTTAGAATATTAATCTCACTGCTAGGATCAGACGTCTCAACGCACAGATAAATGTGATTGGCTGCTTGTAACAAAAATTCTCCACTGGGTTTTGTACAGTGATAAACACAGTTTGTGACAATAAACGTTCATTGCAGATCATAAATATTGAATGTATTATTGTTCTCTCTCTGTCTGTCTGTCTGAAGGCAATCTAACATTTAGCAAAAAAGCTTAAATCAACTACCACTGTTGGATGCCTCAGTATTATGCATCAAATATAAATGCATGTATTTTTCACCTGCAGAACTGTGAAAAAGCAGTTACACTCAGTGCTTTGATTCATGGTAACTGTGGGCTTGAAATTTCACACATCGCATGTTTCAAGAAAAAACATTTCTCTAAATTTTCTTTTCACTGAGCAAGCAACATCGCAACATATGTTATGCAGTGAAACGCATGCGGGCGCATACAAAACGCATGCAAATACGCAACCTGGAAAAGGTACGTCTGTATGCCTGGAAATATCGATTATCAGACTGGTTGGCATTGACGAATGAGGTTCGTGCCTCACGTAACCATCAGTACGTTTCAATTTGATGCATTTCTCGTCTTTTGTCTCGCTAACAATAGCTTGATTGCTTTTAAATGCGACGCAAAAGACAACTAAAGCTTTAATTTGAAAAAGACCTTTAATTTGGGTATTTTTTGGTGTCTGGCCTAATTTTCAGAACAGTAATAACACCAATCAAAATAACAACTGCATATAATGAGTCTAATTTGAAGAATAACAAGTCAGTAGAATGTTAATACAATCTATTTTAGAATCAATTCATACTGATTATGAGGTTTTTGAGATATTGAAGTCAGTGAACTGTCTCACGTTGTTTAACAGGAAGAGAGAAATAAAAAGGTTTTACAGTGTAAAACTGCACTCACAAGACATTGTGAGTGTTAATCTGCTAAAAAAGTGTTAATCTGCCCTTCATTATATACAGTATTACCCCAAAAACAAAGATGCTAGCAGGTTAAAAACTCACAGGTTTTGCTGAATTGTAATCTGACGAAACGAAACAATAAACCAAAAAAGACAGAAATAGAGAAACAAACACAGAATTATTACACAGAATCCACAAAGTTAATGATCAAACAGTTCTTCACAAACACACCGTGTGAGGACGTACTGTGACATTTTCCACAAAGAACGTTTAGTTGCAGAAATTTTTTACTAAAGCAAACATGTGCATGCTAGAATTTTACTTGTATTTCTCAAAGTGTACCAACACAATAAATGGGTGTCAACCATAAGACATCTAATTATGTGTATGTATATAT
>JAZGTK010012680.1:0-14788 GCA_036877625.1 Ambastaia sidthimunki | reverse complement strand
AACCAGCAATTAAAATATGTGTCTAAATTTAACTTTTATTCCACCCTGGCCAGTCTGTCAGAAATCCGCTCAGATTTTGTGTGAGCCTGCTCGTCGCATTTAATTCTGCAGCTTGTTTTTGGTTGATTCAGTATCTGGGTTGGAGAAATTGTCATTTAGGAGCCATTAGCGGAACCAAACGTCACGAAAACCCTTCACTTCCTGTATTTATTAGAAATGCAATGATTCTCGATTCCAAGCTCTAATCGCGGGTGAGATTTTAACAGTGCTGTGCTAGTTATCCGACCAGTGTCTGTCACAGTGCGATGGACCATTAAACCAAATGTCCACCATCTGTGCCTGGCCATTACATGGCTATATAGTGTCATGGAGCTAGTTGCATGTTATCAAAATATAGCTCTGAATAGCCAAATTTAATAACACGGCCTGAACCCCCTAACACTTCCTGTCTTTTTATGCTGTGAAACTGAAATGGAGGACAGGGAGGTCAGCCAACACGAAGGGACGCAGTTACAACTCTTTGCACCTTTGTCTTGTTTCACAAATCAGTGAGCACTGATCTCAGAGCAGGTGTCTCCCCAGTAGAGTCCTCACCTGATGTTCACACCGAGTGTGACGCTGTGACAAGTAATCACTTATAAACAACCAGAACTCTCTAAGACAAGTACACAGTTCCTAATTAAACAGCATAAAGCAGTTAAACTGCACTTATACAGAAATAATGCGACGCTCCGAGCTGCCAAGTCTTAGGGAGATAGTCACAGCGAGAAGCAGGAAACTACGTCCAAATATGGAAGGCTGTAAAAGCTCGGAGCGGGCGCCTCGCAGGACGCCTGTGTGAGCGGAATGCTACGCTCCGACAGGCTAATTTATCATTGTCCTGTTGCCAGGGCAACTCGACTTCTGTGAAATCATGTGATCCGCGGGCAGTGTACTAGTGGCTAGAAGAGAGTGACTTTGGTCTGAAGAAAGGCTTCCTGTGTTGAGAGAGCGCGAGAGAGAAAAACTGACATTTCTCATAATAATCAACCGTCGCGCTGTTGACAGAACGCGACAGCCGGAGCCGAACAGATCGTCCACTGTTTCTATCTCGCTGTTTGTCTCTCTCTCTGTAGTGTTGTGATAGCTGTGCGAAACATCCATCCTTTCCTCTTAATTCAATGAATGCGGACTTGTTTGTTTGCTCCTGTGTGCGATTTGTTTGTCTGTCCGTGTGTGTGTGTTTGCCTGTCGGCCTCTGATGAATTTAAATGACGTTTGCGCGAGTGTCGCTGCTGAGCAACACTTTCTCTTTGTGACACACTGGCTGGCTGCCGCGTACGTGCTCTTGGGCGCTGTGTTTAATGATGGAGGGCCGGGGAGCAGTCGGAGCCCCCGTTACCCCTCCTGACAGCCCCTCTGAGATGAGCTCAGCTCATTTGCAGGATTTACAGAGTTTATATTGCAGTCAGGCTGCAGGAGTGGCAGTGGTGTCTGAGATTTGCCATAAAGCTTCTGTCCTGTCTGTTTCACAGCTTCTCCATAACTCCATCCATGTCTATATCCATGCAGGTGGATCCATCTTTAACCGTGGCCACTTTTGGCCTAATAGAATGTTACTAATAGCCACTTATATAACATGCATTATAGGATTCTATTATGCATTATATTCTGTCATTTTCCCCCCATTATCATGAACAAACTTTATTTAACTATTTACCTTGTGGTAGAAATTACATGGGTGACCCTTCTAGAAAAGTTCTAACTTTTTTTTGTTTATTTTAGGACTCATTTGTGTTGAAAAGGCTAATGTCACAAATAAAACTTTCTAAATATTGTTTTCTCAATTTACACAATTATGTATAATATTTTTGCATAATATTAAAATTAATGTTAAAAACATAATATTTTGCATTATTTAATACATTAAACTGTCAGAATCATTCCTTGCTCACGTCCCGAATCCTCTGTGTAGGTCAGAGACCCTCTCTTCTATCCCACCCTCCAGCAGAAGAGCAGCCAGATCACAGCCCTCTTTGACCTGTAGTGCCGTATAAGTGGCTTTCTCCACAGAGCCCAAAACAGGCTGTTTTCACCCTCTGCAGGTCTGTAATCCAGAGGGGTGGCGAGGAGCCTCAAACAGCATTATTCATCTCTGTGAGCATTATGCTACATAGGGAGGGATTTTACAAGGGCTCGCCTGGGGGAAACAAAGAATTCGATGCTCTCGTTCCACTGGTGTAAATCTAGTCAAATCAGCGAAAAGCCTTATAAAATAAACCCTTTACACATTGATGTAACAAATTGAATCCAGCGTTAAACAGTTTATAAGGTCCAATATGTTTATCTATTCATGACTGGTAGTATTGAGGAATTTATGCATTTGTAGCACTGCTGAACATGATATATAACATATAAAAGGAGGTTACAAGCATATTAATTCTGATTTAATGAGATCTTGAATTAATTTGGACTTAATTGTTAACAGTTCATACAAAAATGTAAATAATTACAAAACATTTATGTTAAAATTTTGTGTGAGCTGTTAAATAAGCAAGTTTTATTAAGACAATATTTGTTATAACTTCCATGAACTGATGGAATGTGTGTGTGGGCGTGTGTGTGTGTGTGTGTTTCACCATGGCACAGTTATAAAATGGCTCATAAAAATGAACTATTTTTACAACATTTTCTTCAATATTTATTTTCCTTTATTAAGACACAGATAGTAGATTTACCTTTAAAGCAAAAGTTGTCTGTACTTAGTGCTTAAAGTTCACAGTGTGGTCACAGTTTCTGTTTGCCTTCCAGTGATATGATTTGTGATTTTGTTTTGTTAAATAACAGTAATGTCTGTATTGCCTTAATATTCGTGTTACATTTAAGCTACAGCAGGCATGCATCCATCACCCCAGTCTCGAGTGTATTTTGTATGCTAGAGTGTGTTTTGTTCATTAGCCAGTGAGCTTCATTACATATGCTTGTTTCCACTGTCTGAGAGGCGAGTTCCTCTATGTCTCCCTCTCTCAACTTCTCCCTCACTGTGGGGTGTAATTGGATGTTTTAATTGGGTTAGATTCTACAGCTGCAGCTCAAAGCTGCGGGTGTAATCTGGGTTTATGCTGGCTCGACATTAATCAGTTCTGCACTGGCATCCTGGGATAGGCCGGGTTTCTCTTCTCTGCTCCTCTGCTGTGCCAGTATGGAGATACTTTGTGGAACTCTACTGGCTAAACAAACCTGGACCAGGACAAAGGATTAAGAAAGACAGAAAAAGACAAACAAACAAAGAAATGAAAAGCCAGACAAGGGCAACTGAAGGGAGAAGCAGCCATTCAAAGCCTCTTCAATTAGCAGATGGTTTATGAGGAACTAGGCCATGATGGATTGAGCCACTGGAGTGGTTTGGATAGAACAGGAGGTCTTTTCTTACTGTAGATCTCAAGTACTCTCCCTTATGTGCTTGGACAGTGTAACTGGCTGAAACACAATGGAGGCGTGCAAGGTTACAGTTCTCAGAAAGCACCCTGTCTAAGGTAACTCTTTATCCATTGCTCTTGCTAAGATTATTTTGCAGGTCACCCTATTTAAAAATAAATTGCATTTTGGCTCAGGCACCTGAGTAGACACCTACAGTCGAGCTGCCACTGGCTGAATTGTAGAAGGCCACATTCTTTTCACACCCATTTAGAAAAAAGTTTGATGGTGAAGTTTGAACTTTGATTGTGAAGTTTGATGGTGAAGTTTAATTCCAAAGCAATTATTTTTTACCATCTTGATCAAACCGGAGTTTTCAGATGGTGTTCCCACATGATTTATCTGTCCTGTGAATTGCTTTAGAGCTGATTTGGTAAAATGCTTAATTATAAAACCTTTTTCAAGCCTTTAAGCATTCTTCAGTAATTATTAGAAACTTGCAAAAACGTTTTGTATTCAAGCCCAACAGCCATAATAGGGAAATAATGGCCACACCTCCTTGATTTTTTTCTGTTTCTGAGGAGTAAAGAAAGTTTAATATACTTATTTTTGGTTATTCGTCTCTTTATATCGCCTCTTAAATCAAGCGGTGGGGTCTTTATGACAGTAATACGCACCATAAGCTTTTGTGACATTCAAAACGTGTCTGTTTGTAAAACCAATATCAGAGGATATGCTAATTTTATCCCTTTCTTTTTAGCCTGCCTACCCCTTTATCTCTGCAGAGGATGACCTTTGCTTAGTGCTCACCCTTTCACATGAGATAAAGAGAATTAACAGTGTTTTTAGACTCTGTCGCATGGCCGTGCGAAAACCTCATCCAATTAAGTGGCAGTGGGTGGGCGGCCGGTGGACTTCGTGACATTTCACTTCAGTCTAACAAATACAAAGACAGAACTGATGAATTAATTTAAAAACCTGTTTACTACACAAGCTTTTATCTAAAGCACGACAGGCGCTTTTCCGAGACTCCGAACCTGATATGCATAAATTGCCATTTTTCTGTTTCGCGTGAATGACGATGGGCTTAATCGTAGCCGATGGAAATGAAATCCAGGAAGCTGGATTGCAGGTCACAGCAAAAGGTTTCCCTGTTATCAGTGTTCAGAATCAGCATGCTAAATGCTACGAGCCGTTTCAAAGCTTTGTGGCAATAACAACAGGCTCCGCTTAGACAGAATGAAATCTGAGTCTCTACGCAACACCAGGGCCTGTAATTTTTATCCTCCCTTTCACCTCAGTTAATTAAAAGTGGTACAACAGAGAGTGCCCACACTTTACCGTAAAGCAGGTTGCTGGAATTAGATGAATAAGAGATGAGGGTTGACATACAGCCTCTCCAATTTCACACAGCACAAATAGCTTTGGGTTGGCTGTAATTATCTGTGGATGTGTCCATTAAGGTTGGGGATGAAGTTTTAATCTGATGTTATTATGCAGAAAGGATGAAATCATAATGCCTCGGCTGCTCAGGGTCTCGCCGCAGTGACTGGAACGACTTTTGAGCTGCCCCGAGTCTCCCAGGTGTTTATACTTGGAAGGAACTCAGGTGTGTGCTGGAAGCAAAATTCATTAGTGCAATAAGTTTTGCAGCACAAAGTAAGTTACACAGATTTGATGTTGACCTCTCTGTATTTACAGATGCGTGAAATCAATATGGACGGGCGAGAGCAGCTTTCATTTTCATTAAGGAACACTTTTGGAGGTTAGAGCCAATCGCCAGGTGAAATGACAGAGATATTTAAGCAAATCACAGAATCAAGCTTTCCTATTTAAAGCCAAGAGGGTCAGATTAATTACAGCTCAGTGACTTTCTGATAAATAATGTGAAGTTTTTGAATAGGTTTGTGGACTCTTTGGCCGTCTGCTTTGTAGATGTCTTCACTCTGGTGCACATGTGAGTGTGTGTGTGTGTGTCGTATAAAGCATTGCTTTGTATGTGCCTGTCTCTGTATTAAGTCAATGAGTGGTGGAACATGTTTATTGGCTTACTGGCACATGATCAAGGATAGTAATCAAAAGTTTGTTGGTTTAAATATTACAAAAAATGAAATTGAATTACTGTAATCTGTTATCACAGTTGGGCCCCTGCAAAAAAAAAGTAAAAAAATAAGCAGTTCCTGCAATAAGTTGTTGATTTTGTACAAATATATGTATTAATAAAGTTTATTTGAATATAGTTGTTAAAGAATTGTTAATTGTTAAAGAAATGCTAAAAATGAGGAATTAATATACATTTTTGCTTGTGGATATCTAGTTTACTTAGAATGTCTAAGATTTGATGTCAGATTTGTTAAGCTCAGGTTTTATTCAGTATTGTGCTGGGACCTGTGATATAGGGGCCACAAACATGACTTTACACTGCTGGGTGTATGGGGGTCAGGGCCACCCTTGTAATTTTGTCCCAGGCCCTAAGTCTAGCTAATTCTTCTAGATTTTTCTCTTACTTCGAAATGTGTTGTGGTGTGGTTGACCTTGAGTCTAAGTAAAGGTTCTGTGGAGCATCTTTGTGATTTGAGAAACATGTTTCAAGCAGGTGTTCCATCATCTCAATGTAAAGAACTGTAATTAACTTTATCATGGCAGAAGGGGCTTGTGTGCTTGTAAATGAATGTTATTAGCTTTTTCAGAGCCTGACTTACACATTCACTGACCTCAAACGGAGCAGCGCTAGTCGGGATGATATTAAACAATGTCCTAACTGGCATATCAATTACTCAAAGATCCGGTAGCCATGCAGGACACCGGATAATAAATTGGGAATCCCTGCTGTCAAAGAACATTGGAAAGAGACCTATAAAGGATTCATGTCACAGGAGTGGTTTGAATAGACAACACACAGGCATGAAATACCAGTAGGGCAAAACTGTAAATAAAAAAAGGCATATTCACTAGACCAGTTAACTAGTTGACGAATAAGTTAATCTAAAATTTTTATGTATTTATTTTATGGCTTATATTTTATTTTAGCTATTTTTTTTTATAAGTGGTGCTTTGAACAGGTTAAATCCGTCATGAAATCTGTCACTTTCAACAATAAACTTCAAAGCAATTACTGTCAGATTCTAAATAATTTAAATAATTAAGTTTTAGGGCAACACAACATGTTAAAAGCATTTCTGCTAAATTATAAATCTCAAAAAGTCTGCATTCTGTACAGTTTTTTAAGAAACTTGCCTAAACCAGCATAATTGTAACAGACTAGATGACTAGTTGGTCAAACAACAGAATTAGAAAAATCTCTAATCCTCACCTTTCTTTTCACCTCAAGAACAGAACAGAGGACGGGACAAAGTTATACGCGAGCGTGTCGCAGTGCAGAAAAGTGCCAAGATGGATTCAGATGCTACCCGTTTCATTTCCACAGAAATGGAATACATTCTCCGATGGGACACCTCCATATTCCCCTCTATATCTTTTGGTCCCCATCTCATTTGTTTTTATATAGGTCGAACTGAGAGGAGAGCCATGTATTAATATCAAAAGAGAGGTATATTCATCTCTATGAAGAATACAGTGACAATAATAAATTGTCGTCAGGGCTTTGACTGACTTATACTGACAGGGCTTCTATATAGCAGCACGGGACAGATGGAGTCAGTCACCGCCTCAGGTATATTCTAATGAGAGGGATGGCATTCTTGTGTCTCCTGCTATATTGCCGGGATAGGTATTGACAAAGAGCTTTGCTCCAGGGGTGACTGGGATTGGCCATCATAATTACAGTGCACGGGTTGACCGTGACACCCCTGAGTTATGGGAATAAGCATTTTTATTAGGACAGTAATACGCAATCTCATTCTGTTCAGAGTTGAAATATAAAAAGGGGGCAGAGCGTTGCCCCGGTTGCATCATCGATGCGGAATTGGAAGCGTTACGGTCGTGAGATGCTGTAAAACAGTTTTGCGGAAGGTGTCGGAGATGTCCGCTTCCATTAGGGCTTATTTTGGCTTGTGTGAGGAGAAGCAATTTTTAACAGGAAGAATTTAAAACCTGCCTTCCACAATTTTAGCTTTTCAGCGAACTGAAAGGTCAATTTGAAATGGACGACAGCAAAATAAAGGCTTCTCTATCTCCATCAGAGGAATTTGTCTCGTGCCGACATGAGGAGAAAGTCTAAAAGGGATTTCTTTTTAATTCACGGCCCTCACTTGACATTCTGCATGGCTTTGCTTTCAGTCAGAAACTTCTGTGTTATTAAACTCTCTAGTAGGTCATTGTCACTTCAGTCTCCTGTGGTCTGGGGTCTGGTAATTTCAGACAAATAAACCGCTAATTTAATGCCTGTTAAGGGAATAGTTTCATTCTGTACAGATAAGTTTACCCTTGAAGACTGGCAAGTTGAGAGCTGGTTATAGGATCTCATTTAAAACATGCATGATCCCACACATACAGCAGCCTGAACAATGTATGTCATTTATTGCAATAGATATAAAATGATCCTAGGCTTAATATGCATAATTTAGGTCATGTTTTTATTTATTTATTTTTGAAGTTGTTTTCCCAGCTAACATTTTAGGTAGTAAGAACATTTACCAAATGTTCCTAATGTATTTAACATTAAACATTAAAAATGATGTTCTGAAAGGTCTAGGAACATCCATTTGTGTTAACGTTATTGCTTGGTTATAAGAACGTTTTTGGAACGTTATTCAAATTCTGTAACATTTTAAAAATGTTCCACTAACAACTAAAGAGTAACGTTTTTAATATGATAAATAACAGAATTAAAAAATTATATTAACATTACTGCAAGAATGTTTTGGTAACTTTGAACGCCAATGTTGTGAGAACATTTCCTGTTAGCTGGGTCAGCTCTTAAGTCTGTAGTTAAAGAAAGTCTCTCTCGATGAACCGGCCCCTTCATTGACTCCAAGTTGACTTTCATTTCCACAGAGCACACTTCAGCTGGCCACTGATGAGCAGCTATAGCCAAACACAGCTCATTCTTTACTCCCCGACCTGTAAAATGGAGGGCAGAGCTGAGGCGATTTTTCCCTCCCTGTGTGTCCTGCTGAAGTGTCTGAGATGATGAATGCACTCGGGCCTTTCCGCGAGAGATTCCACTTTAGCTGTAATTGTCATGCAGTAGCTTGGAGCTACGCCTGCTAATGCAGTAACCAGTTTCAACTCGGCTTTGAGACCGTCTCTCATTCTAACCCCTGACATGCGGTCTGGAGAGCAGGCTGATAGCCAAACTCATTTACATTCAGTTTTTGTTTTGCACTTATTCTCTGTTTCTAATTATTTGTTTTTTTGCACCATCTTTGCCTCTCTGCACAGGCAGTTTTGTGTTTTCTAATTGAGATGCTTTTTTGAGAAACATCAACGATTAAGAAGATTGAAGAATCTGAGGTGTTTGCTGTGGTGAGGACAGGAACATGCTTGTGGTAATTAATTTGCTCACCATCTCCTGCCCTCTGTTATGGCCAAAATGTCCAATTTATTTTGGTTCAGTTCGATTTTTGCAAATGAGATTTCCTTGTTTTACATGTTGATTGCATTTACATCAATGCCTTTAATACTTATCCAAAGCTTTGACACTTTCTTATCCAAAGCGACTTACAGTATATTCAAGTAATGCATTTTATGAATATGTGCATTGCTTAGGAATGCAAACTGTGACCTTAGCACTGCTATTGCTGCTGGGAAAGCGGGATTGTTTACAAAGTCTTACAAAGTTAGAACTTTGTACAGTGTTCCCAGCTGTTCTAAAATACAAAACACGTTTTTATCTAGTTATTGTGTACTGTATTACACTGCACAGCACTTAAAACCTGCAGCTTAAACCCAGCAGTTTGTTGTTTTCCATCTGTTAACCTTAGTTTACATGACAGGAACTATGTCTTCTAGCGATGGTACTTTAGACTTGGACGGCTTGTATTGCTCAATATAAAAGCTTTTGCACTCTCCAGTAGGTTAGCTTGTTTTTATACTGTGAATGATCCTGTCATGTGCACTTTTAGTCACCTGCCCTGATAATTGTCACCTACAAGAAATGTACATTTGCTACTGAGTCACTTTATTCTACGGGCGTCAATGCTATAATGTGTAGTCACGACACAGTGTTTCTATTTGTGTGTGAACGTGCGTGTCAGTGTGTGGACTGTGGCAGCTGGAGCTGTCAAACTGTGCAGAGTGAATAAGCCACTGTTTGGGTGCCCGGTATACGCTGGAGAGCCAGGAGCATACGGACGAACATCTGCGGGGTCTCCATTAGCAGGACCCTCGCTCCGCCGTCATTCAGCCAGCCCATTTTAAAAGCAAATTAGCCCCTGCCTTTAGACGCAGCCCCACTCAGTCCCTCCCACCCAGCGGGTATTCATAGACCTAAATGTCAGAGCATTTAAAACAAAGAAAGGGTTTCGTGTATTAAGGCCATCAACGGAAAAGGGGGAGCCCGTGTCCAGCCTGCATCGGCGACTGGTCCTTGTGCCGAACGCTTCGGTCGTGCCCTCCTGAAACCCCTGGTTGGAGAGTGGATGATGGGGGTATTTATCACATTGGGAAATAAGAGGTACTGAGAGGTATTGATTCATGCTGTTATTATGGCTTTAATTGCATATAATTGGCCTCATTTCGGGTGTCAGACTGGGGCTGCTTGTTTGTGTGCGTCCTTGTATGTGGTTGAGAGTATAAATTTGTGTGTGTGCGTGTGTGTCAAGGGTGTAGCGACCATTACAGTCCATGAATTATAACTTCATGGGTAGCAGTCGTTATATTTTAAGGGCTTAATTTTGCTTGGTGGCAGTGGCCAAATAAAAAAAGTAGGACTGCTGGGCGATTGGGTGTCACCTTATTAATATTCATGAGCCAGACTGATAAGGTTCATAATGTGCTTATAATGTGTGTGTGTGTGTGCCTGCTTCAGTTTTGTGACATTGACCCAAGTGACCAGCAGAGGGAGCCGGACTCAGCGTATGGTTTCACTCTGAGACTGATCTGAGAACAGAACGGAAGGTTTTGAGCGTCCCCGGAGAACACAAGGTGTTTTCAGCATCAGAAAGATGGATCAGAGTTCACCTCACCTTGTCTGATTGTTCCGAAATATGCGCGTGACCGCAATTAGCATGAATGTTGTGTTTTCAGAATACCTAGCATGTGTATGCAATTAAGCTAATAGCCTTTTCATTCAATCTCCTTTTTGACCTTGTGCAACAACCATATGGCCAGTATTCTTCCCAAATTTGTAAAAGGTACAAGGTACCAGGCAAAAAGGAAATGGAACTTTATATGTGGCTATTTAATGTTGCAGTATGAATTAGTCATGACAGCTGTGTGTGATATATGTGTGTGGTGATGTTCTTTAATTTATGACATGTCCCACACAGTCCTCTCAGGTCATTGGGACTCAGAGAAAAGGCTCTCTCTCTCTCTCTCTCTCTCTGTCTCTGTCTCTGTCTCTGTCTCTGTCTCTGTCTATCTATCTATCTATCTATCTATCTATCTATCTATCTATCTATCTATCTCTCTCTCTCTCTCTCTCTCTCTCTCTTTCTCTCTCTCTCTCTCTATCTCTCTCTCTCTCTCTCTCTGTCTTTCACTTTTTCTTGGTCTTCAAATGGATGGAGGAAAAATAACAAGAGCAGAGTTGCATTTCTACATTTTTGCTTTTATCTAAAAAGCTCTTCATGCATGTGTCCCTGGGACCCTGTGTCATCATTTATGTAGAGGTCTTCTCTCAGGCGCGAGTGAGACACTGAGAGTGTACTGATAGGGTGAGAGAGAGGCTGGTCCTTATGCGCCAAATCCGTCCACCACTCACATTATAAAGAGAGACCTCCTGTATTTTAGGAACAATTTTCTTAAGGTACTATTGTGTCTACTAGTACGTTTTGCCAATAATGTTTTTTTAAACATAATTTTACTAATAATATACAGTATTTACTTATATTAAATGTTTGTTTAATGCACATTTCTGGTCTTACAGTGCACAAATCCTGCTTTATGGTCTCAGTGAAAGTTTTTTATCTCACATTAAGCAAGTAAAATGGCTTGTAAATGCAGTTTCACGTTTACGCAATTCATTGAAGTCATTAACATACCCAAAGCATCTCCTGTAATTCACACAAAATCACTTCTGTGCAGATTCCCAGAAAAGATCTACAGACTGTTTTTCAGAACGCTGCTCTTGTTTTAAAAGGTTTTCTCTCTGTTTCAGTCTCTCATGCTCCTTTAAATTTGTTCTTTTTGTCATATATACGTTGTCAGCCGGATGAATTATTTGTAGTTTAGGTTTGCTGTTAAATCTCTCATGATAAAGCTGATAAAGATGATTTCCTGGAATCAATAAGGTGGAACTAATCTAGATTTGAAAATGTGAATCTGTGCATCAGGGACAAAAAAGTTTATGTATTCAGTGCATTACATCTCTCTCTCTCTCTCTCTCTCTGTCCCTCTCTTTTTCTTTTCCTCTCTCTCTCTTTCTCACTGTAAATCAGCTTGGCTCGTTGAATTTTTCGTCACCTGTATAATTTGACATTTTTATCAACCCTATGTGTTGTTTTATTTGATTATGTTTAATGTGATCTATATTGTTTTTGTGGTGTTAATAGACTGTAATGTCGTGCTTCAAAGCACACAGAAACAGACACAACTCAATTGCAACATTTTCTGTTTTGTTTTTTGTTTCTTAATTAGCTAATTTTATTTGTCTTCATTTAATCCGACATTTGTTTTCAGTTACTTTCGTTATGTTGCTAATTAGGGGTGGCAATCGCAGGGGAAAATGTGTCAGTACAGTACAGTACATTACAGCTACAATATCACAGTTTGAAATGCATTTTTGGTCGGTACTGTTCCGTGTGTTTGGAAAATCCAGACGGCGTGTCATCAGGGAGAATGACAGGAAGTGGACAGGGAGCTCATCTGGTCGTGACTGTGGCGGAAGAGCTCAGATTTTCCTCAGATGAATGCAGCTAGTCTGGAAATGCGTTTAAAATCAGGGTCATTCAAAGGTGTTTTTTTCCTCTTTTATTCTCACCCTCAAAAAAAAAATGACAGTAAAAAAACAGAACACAGTCTGTAGGTTTGATTGCTTGCTCGCTCTGGTGAAAACATCTCACCTTGATTTTCAAAAGTGGACGCTATAAAGAATTTGAGAGAGAGAGACAGCGGGAGAGAGTGAGAGAGAGTGAGAGAGCAGGTTTAGGTTGTGATTGGATGGACCGTTCATGTGACTCAGGCAGATTAGCATAAACAGTGTTACCTTTTTTACATCATAATGGCATTACTTGTTACTGCTTAAATAGTAATTGTGAAAATTGTTTACTAGTTTATTTATTTCTTAAACCAACCAACCCTCACTAGATTAACAATACAAGGATAGACAGCGAGATCAAATAAACACTTACACAGTTCATAAAATAAGACATAAGCACCCGTAACGTCTTTATCTTTTGATCTTTTGCCGTTACATTCATGTCTTGTTCTGTTAAATGCTTAAACTGACTGCTTGCGCTTTTTAATGCGGTCGAGAGGCAATTCACTGTAGATTTTATGTGTAGTACATATTTTAAGTAATTTTTATTCTCCAGAAACATTTTCTTGCATGAGCAGAAGAGAACATGTCTGTCAGTCTAATGAAAGATTCTTATGATCAAACAAACAATGTGTCACAATTCTATTTAAAGCTAATTCAAATATAACAATTAGAAATTATGAATAACTCCATTGAGAGTATTTCAAAACCATTATATGTAAATATATTCTAAATACTGTAATGCCACACCAAAAACTGTACTTCTGTTTTTTCTGAAGACCCATAGAACAGTAAATATGGGCTATATGAAGTATCCAATGTAACAGTAGAAATAACCTGGGCATCAGACCTCTTCTTCACCAGTTTTTTTCTGTGTACTTATAAACAAGCTTTCTTCCTGGAGTCAAAGCAGATGATTGTGTTTGAGTGTTTATGGACATCTGCTCTGCTGATATAATCTGGGCTTCTGTAGGACGTGCTGTACACTGGACGGCTGGAACACTCAAGACTTTACAGGATGAAGTCATTAATGTAGGAGTTATGGGGGAGGAGGGAAATGAATGTCCTCTTAGTTTTGTCTTTAGGATGAAACCCACTACCTGCCTGAATCAATATATCAAGCTGTAGTAGTAATTAAGAGCCACAATCTGCCCTCGAGGGGCTCGACAGGCGGTATGAGTCCATTTTGAAGCCTCTCACTCCAGTTCCACTCTATAGACTCAAGCAGGAAGCAGTTGCTAAGAAACTGTAAGTGCTGTAGTAGATAGTACGTGTCTCCTTTCTTTCTTTCTTTCTTTTTCTGTCTTTATTTTTTCTTTTTGTTTGCATTCTCTTTTTTTGAAAATACACCATATACAGTAAGGATTAATGTTGATTATAGATTTGATATAGGGAAGAGTCTCTATAATAAGTTAATAATGTAGATAATGGGTCAGTTGTATTGCCAGTGTTGATTCCTGCTATATTATTCTTCAGTCTCAGAAACCCAGGATAGAGATTTAGATACAGGCTTTCAGAATCGCATATGACCTCCCGTCTGCATTCATCTACATGCATGTAAGTCTACTCAAGTCTGATCACTCTACCGCAATGACAGTTAAGACAAATAGATAATGGATCCTTGCAGTTTACCTCAATATTTTATGCATCTTGTCTTTTTAAATGAACTGTGAAATATAGGGCAAGTATTGCTGTCTTCACAAACGTGGAGGATCAGAAGCTCAAGGGGTTGGTTTCACATTTGACCCACAAGTATTTTTGACTGTAGTTTTGGATGACTGACAGCTTCAGCTCCAAGTTCTGGGTCTGCAGTGAGAGCAGGAACTCTGAGCGTTATTGTGTAGTACACAGTAATTGCTTTCTTTGCATCTGGTCTCACCCAGCCAGATTTATAGGAGGTGAAGAAGCAGGAAAGCAAGCAGCGGTACACAACAAACCTCCTTACAGATGTAGGAAGGTGGTTTTACTGTCAGCTCAACCAGATAAGACGGAAAATGCCAGAGTAGGTTTGCTGCTGAAGCATCAGGCCACTGGCTGAAGCTCAGTTTCCTTTGAGTGTCACTCTTAATCCTGAACTGAGCCAAACACCCACCGGGCTGAAATGGCCGTCTGATTGGGCCAAGGCAACTCACCAGAGAGGTGGGAGTCAGCATGGAGCAAATCTCTCTCTCTCGTTCTCTCCAGCTGCAGACTGAGCTCAGGCTTCTGGATTTAGGTCACCGAATATGAGGCGCATTGGGCAGGAAGAAGGAAAAGGAAAACATTAATCAATGATTTAATGGTAATCCGGTACTCGGGTAGTTTCAGGTTAGCCATCATTGTAGATGACAGAGATCAGTTCCTGTAGAGAGA
>JAZGTK010012679.1:0-14789 GCA_036877625.1 Ambastaia sidthimunki | reverse complement strand
AGATGAAGGAGAGAGTTAAGATGAGAGAGAGCTTTGTAGACGGTTTTAGCTCACTGACTACAAGTATAAGCCTCTAGAGAAGGGCTGTTAGCAACAACCATGAGAAGAATGAGACCCCCACATGGACAGCAGTAATGTACTTTTTCACAAACCCTAAAAAAAGAACACTCTCAGTTGTCCCTAAGATAATCGCTTCAGTGGTGAGACCACTCCAGTCTAGAACTGGGCTGAAGTGAGCAAGGTGCATCCTACTAAATGAGAATATGACAAATATCCCAAGAGTTGCATTTTACCTTATCTTGCTTACAAACAACGTGTGTCCACAGTTGTATAAATTGCTCTGTCTCTGGTAAGAAACCACACAGTGAAAAAACACACCACTAAAACAGCACACCAAAGAAACAAGATTTGTACATATTCCTAAGAAAGTGCAAGTGGTGGTCACTGCTCATTCAAAAGTACAACAACTGCAGGAGGTGTTGTGGGTAGTTGCCAGGGCATTGCTATTCTGTTACTAAGGGGTTTTAAGTTTCTTACATCAACATGTGTGGTTGCTAGGATCTTGTGGGTGGGTGCTCGGGCATGGCTAGGTGATTATTTACTGGCCCAAGTCAAAGAATTATGGCCTTGGAGATATTCTGGTCCCTAAGTATGGCTTGCATCCCTTCTTTCAGATGGAGGGCAAAGCGATTGTCAAATGTCCATATTTCATTTTCAGACCCAATGGTTAGTGCACTTGGCTAATTTGTGTCTTTTTTCCTGGGTAATGACAAATGTTAAAGGTCATGCATTTTTTTCCTGTGGAAGTCTGATTGTAGGAAAAATATTTTACAGCAACCTGAATGTTTTTCATGAGAAAACCATGGTGCTGATGCAACTAGAGACCAGCACAAAAACAGTTGTTGCAATTGGAAACTGTATGATGCAAGTTAACTTCAAAGCTTTGGCAAAGATCCAAATTGTGAAAGCATGCTTTAAGCAAATAAAGGCTTACAAACACAGTATTATTCAGATGAACAGGGCTCCAAATGAATTCATGTGTCATTTGTCAGTCATGCTTTTTACAGACACAGCTTGACTTCCTGAGAACTGTGATTTGTTGCAATTCCTCAGAATACTAAAAGAATGTGTAAAGTCATCGTAACATCACAAGCCGCAAGAGATAAGTAGATTGAAGAAAAACGTTTCAGGGGACATTTCAGAGAACAGATCATCTGTGACTGAACTCTAACAACCGTTGATACTTCACAGGCCTTTTTTCAGGGAGAGCTCTCTGCTGCACTCAGGCATGTAAGGAGACGATGGCAAATTAATGTTCCTTGCTGCGAGCTTTGCTCAGACCCTTAAATGCATTTTGTTTACCAAAATATATAACAAACCTGAACAAATATGATTCTCAGCTGATGCATGGCCCACGCTGCGACCGCATGGAGATGATCCTCATTACCGGCTTGGCATGAGACAGTAAAAACTGCAGTTCTGTCTTCCAACAATGTCTGGAAAGCCTTTAATTAAACTGTAAGACTATTAGACCATATGTGGTGCTTATGAAACAAAAAAGAAAAAGTAGTTACAGTAGTTACACTTAAGACACTAAAATGCAAACTGCATCGATGATATGAAAGGCTGATATCTTCTAAATCTGATGGTTATATAATGAACTTCCGGAACAAAACAGAGGATGTCTGTTAGGCATCAAACCTAGTATATTGTGATACACACAAACTTATATTTATTAATTTCAAAACCATTAAATTATGTGAACATTAAAACATTGCTGTATTTGTTTGAGCATTTCGACCTGCCTGACACAGCAACATTGGTTAAGCCAATTTCATGCCATTATTGTTGCTATTTCATTTGGTGCCACTGGGGCAGAGACCGCACACATTTTACCTGTAGGGTAAAGTCATCAACTGTTTAAATGTACATAAAATCTAAATTTAAACAGTTTATGTTTAAACATTGCTAAATTTAAACATAGCTAAATTTAATTCTCTTACAAATGTCTTGATTTAGAAGCTGGATTATCTGTTTTTGACCAATGCAGACTGAGGGAATGTTTTGGAAACAAAGTTTATTTGCCTACGAAACAAGGTTGTGCAATTTCAAACAGAGCTGCCTTTCAAGGAGACACATAAGCAGTTTCCCCTTTAAAAGCGTAGGTGATCCCACACAACAATTCCAAGTCAGTATACACACTATAATCCACTATAAGAGGGTGGGGGAAGTTCCTTGTGTTTTAGATGATACAGAGATTGCTTCTGTTTTTAATATCATGTTCCTCATGTTCTCTTAATATGCAATCTGGTTTTATCTTTACAAACGTCTCGCATGCTCATTCATCCGCCGCGGACTCGTTACGGGTGATAGGAAGTGAACAGCAACAGTTGGCGGGGGTCCAGCCCTGGCCAAGGGGATTTAATAAATATGATCTTTCTCACTGTAATATTTCATTTCTCCTATCACAAACGCCATCGCATGTGTACGTCCCCATGTTTTTTCACTACATCACCGGTGAAGGTGCCCTTTAAAAAGGGACAACAGAGGCAAGTAAACACTTGCAAACTTCTAGCAGAAAGTAGGGCATTTTTGTTTGTGCTTGTTTTTATTTTCAGTGCAAAGGAGTCGTTTCAATGACTGTCACAGGAGAAACATGGGTTGCCTACTAATAATTAGAGTCAAAGCAAATGACTTTGTAAACGCTCAAACGTTATTACAGAGAGGAACAGACTTCAGGCATATTAAATAACACTGACGGCACCATCAGTCAAACCAGACGTATGAGATTGGGATCAATCCAGTTTATATGAAAACCATATGCACCGGGCTTATCTACATATTCATACGGGTACTTCATGCCTCGTCATTAATAACGACATAATGTGCCTCATGATGTTTCCATGGCGATGCAATATGATGCAGCAGCATCCTTCCAGATTTCAATTCTGGAAACAGACTCGAATGGGCAAAAAAAGAGAGGGAGGATGTGAATGCGGATAAGACGATATGAAATCAGCCAGATCTGCGGCCTCGTGGGATAAATAGAGACCGAGATGAATATGGATTTCCATTAAAGAGTGAGACGCGTTCTGTGCAGGTGATTTGTTCTGAAATATCTGCCAGCGAATCTCACCCACACTTCTGTCTTTTCCGGCTCCTTCACAGAAGTCATTTGCGAGACAACATTTTCCTTTTTTGTCCCCCGGGTGACAGTAAAAATTAAAAAGCAGTTGAGTGAAGTGGCAACCAGCAATCACCTCATCTTTCCTCTGTACCTCTCACTATCTGATGCGATACTACACGTCTTTTTATCAAGGATGGGGGGAAAATGGATTAAGGACAAAACGTATCTCAGTAGCACCTCTGAGAGCAGGGGGACCGTTGTAGCATCAGTTATGACCCGGTGCTAATGATCGCTCATCAAAGCTCTGGTAAGCTCAACGCTTATGAATACGCATGGCGGGTGCCTACAGCAAGAATCACCTACAAGCCGATAATGAAGCTCAACGTACAAAATACCACCAGTCTCTCCCTCTCTCCAGAGGCCTTGACTTAGCTTGACATGCTCACATCATGGAAATTCCTGAAAATAGCTCGGATAGGCGAGATGCGTTTCTTTGCAGGGTGCCTGCATGTCAGGAAATGGTGGCAGTTGAGGCTTTTTCATGGCATTTCTGATCCCAAATACCATGAATTACAAATCAGCTGACAGACACGCAACCTGACATTGCATTAAATAATCTGAATGCTAAAACTGGCCAAGTTTTCGCAAAATAATACAGTAATTTGTTCCCTCAGGTTTGTTGTTTGTAATAATAAGCACATATACATTGAGTAAAAACTAAAGATCAGAGTCTCTGTACTGATCACCAGTATGCATTCCGGTATACAACCATGCTGTATACAACTGTATTAATAACGCAGCCAATCACCGTCTTCATTACCATTGATGGTTATTGCATCACAGTGCTGCACTTTTGCATAAACCTAAACACTGTTTGCATAAAACTAAACAACTTTGTTGCATCATTATTGGCATGTCACACATTTAACAAGTGTAACAACAACTATTTAGACAGAGCTGTGTAGCAGAAGAGTGTAGCATTTGACATTTTTACTGCCAAATGTCTTGTTGTGCTTTCTTAGATGCTGAGAATTCAAACAGCTTTTCAGAAAAAAACATGCTGAGGTCAAAAGTTTATCGCAGAGAATCAAAAGCCCCATTCTAGCTTCAAGACGTCAATGGACAATGGCTGAAGATGTTGACTATAGCATAAACAATACTGTTGACCTCAATCATTGTTCAAAATTTGAATTCAACATTTACACCAAATGCAGAGTGGTAAACTAAAGATAAAATAAAATAAATAACAAGTCTGATTTCTTTCGAATTACTATAGTGTATTTCTTACACACATATTTTTTGCACATTACATCATGATTACTGTTTTGTTTTGATATAATTTTCTTGGATCACATTTGCTTTTGTATTACACACAGCAAAACCTAAAATCAATTTTATCAGAGAACCTGTGATGCTTACCTGACAGACACATGGCGTGAGAAAGGTAAGACATACATTTCTGGTGTTATTAATCACATGGCTATATGTTCACAATGAACCGTAAAGAAAACGACATCCAGGAATGTCAGAAAACATGGATTCATCATTGTGTATCTTCTCTATGTCCATGAATGCACAGAAAACGTGCTAAAGTAAACAGAGATAACATATGGTGATGAGAGAAGGGAGGCCACTGTTACATAACCCACATCTTATTTCACTGCAGGATTGTGGAATTTTTCTAACCTGTTATGTGCAGGGCACTCCAGAGAGGCACGAGAGTGAGGGACGAATCTTTCAGCTGTCAAACATACTGCATACCGTGGCACAGCTCCAATTTACAATC
Organism: Ambastaia sidthimunki; assembly: GCA_036877625.1. Classification (NCBI taxonomy): domain Eukaryota; kingdom Metazoa; phylum Chordata; class Actinopteri; order Cypriniformes; family Botiidae; genus Ambastaia; species Ambastaia sidthimunki. The sequence goes on along the minus strand of JAZGTK010012679.1, from coordinate 9,876 downwards.
CAGTGTTGTAGAGGCTCGACCTTCTGGAGATCATTTTCCATAATACTCACAATGCATTTTTCTGAGGTACATAACAGAGCATTGACTGATATTGACTGAGAACAGTGATGATGGATGAGAGTTTGCAAGCTTTTGTTTGTCAGTTTGTAAGTATAAAGGTATGCAGATCTCCATGGGAGATTTTTTGGGAGTAAATTTTCATTTTCCATTGTTTTTGTGGCAGCCAACGCAATTATTCCTGATTGAGTTCATGTACGTTAATTAGCTGGTAGCTGTTTTATAATCAGTTTCAAAAATTACCCCTACATTATGTATATTGTTTTATGTAGATGTGTGTAAAATGCCAAAATGATGTAGGTAACTACATGAATTTAAATGTAATGGCTGACAGAAACACAATGTCATGGCCAACATTTATAATTTATGCGGAGACTAAAAATCACCAGGTAACAAGTGTAAAAATTGTATGGTGGTACAACGACTTGGGGATTTTACGAATACAAATAACACACAGTTCTACTAATGTAATACCATAGTTTTTTTTATAGCAATACCATGGCACTTTGTTAGGCCAATTTAACTTGAGGCCATGAATATGTACTCTGAATTCTCTGAACTCTAGCTGAGCGAGCTAAAGATGTTCTCCTCATTTGACATAAAATGTGTCAGATTCTTTGCTTCACTAGTGCAGAGTTAGCAGAGCACAGTAACTATTTTTACTTTTGCACTTCTTCATACCCTCCGGCCCACAAGCGAGTCCCTTGTCAACCCAAACAGCATTGACATGCATCCATTTGGCAGTGTCTGTGAGTGTATGTGTGCGCGCACGCACGCTCCCCTGCTCCCACGGCACCGCCTGGCACGCAAACACACTTCACATGTCTTTCCAAAGTGATCCTTCTGTTTTTTTAAACCACCCCACAGAGGAGAGAGAGCAAGGGGAGGGGGAGGTGGGCGAGAAGGGGGGTCTCACAAGCAAACACTAAAGGTTACCGCACTCATTCCACATTAAATATCAAGGACAGTGGTAATTGCAGCACCCTGTTGTCAGGTTCCTGTGGCATGGTGGGCCATCTCATCCATGTGACCTTGGGAATGAGAGAAAATGGCTCTCCAGCGATGGGGAACCATTTGGAACGAATGTGGCAACGTGGCATTGCGGTTAATTACTTCTTGTCTAGCACGCAGCTAGTAATTGTGTGTCAGAAATGACCCTTGTTAAAGCATATGGATTCGGCTGGTGCGCCTGATGGATCTCTTTCAGGTTGCAACCTGTGGTACATGCAATAAGTTTATCTGAAAACAAGGTGCACTATGATTGAAGCAGAAGGGCAGCTAATAGGAGTAACGCTCCGTTGTTCTTGACGTTCTCGAAAGCTCCAGTCGCTGTTTATTATAATTGCATAGAAAAGAGCAGAACTCAGCTTAGGTGGGAAACTAAAAGTGGAAAGATAAACTGAGAATGGTGGTAGGAGAGAAAGAACAAGAGGTGGCTTGAAAAAGAACAAGTGACGGGTGTAATTAGCACCATTCCTTGGCGCGGCCCCTCCAGCAAGGAGGAGTTTTACCCATGGTGCTGCCAGTGTATAAACTGTCGCTAGGCCACTGTGGGAGTTGCTCAGTGTTCAAATATAGTGTCCTAGTGTGCCAGCAAAAGGAATGTGACTGGTCTCTGGTAGGGCAGGGGACACAGTTAAATACCAGGATTAGAGAAAATTGATGAGAATGCTAAGTGAGCTGGCCAGCTGCAGTAACCAGGGAGAAGGATTGTCCCTGTCTTATCATGGAGTCTGTCAGTGGTTGATAGTGTGAGAGGAGGCGTGTGAGACCCCTGGCCTGAAAACCTCAATGTTCTCCCAGTCCCACTGACCCAGATTTTCACACCTCTGCTCAGAAAGTCCCAGAGATCTGCTTCATTCAGTTTGGCCTGTGTCGCTAATTAAGTCACACAAGGGAAGCCAATCCAAAGACGCCAAGACATTGTCAGAAAATTCCATTCTGGTTCTTACTGGTAAAGCCTTACTTGACACTTTATTGATTTTTTTATTCCCCCATCCATCTGAAGTAGCAATGTCCGATTTGTGATCAAATTAATCCTGTGAGTCGGATCTTTTTAATGCATCACTTGATCTGGTTTACAAAACCAATTTAAACGTTTGCATCACACATCTGACTGAACTGTTAGCAACTCACTGACTCATTAAACTAAGGACCATCTCTTATGGACACAAGCCAATATCTGATGCATAAGCTGATACTCTGAGCATTTTGGAGTGTATAGATAACAGACAATCATCAGAAATGGGATAAATTAAATCTAAATAACTTGATTGTATGACAGTTTTATCAACGCATACAAAGCCAAGTTGGTTATTAATAACCTTTTGTTAAAACATTCTATTTTTTAATGTAATAATTATTTTGTAATGTTATAGATTTTAACAAAGTGACCAGGGACACCTGAAATTACAATTAAACTTAAATAAAACCCATTATAAACAGTAACACTGAAGACATATTGAAGTCACACTATATAAAGGACATCAGGAACCATGTGAGGACATAAAGGAACACTGAATCATTCTTGATTGAACTGTTTGATACAACCGACTTAAGGAAATGACTCAGACTTCCCGGTACTAATCTGAAGTTCACAGAAGTATCGCTAGCATAGCAAAACAACCAATGACATCACCTGGAATGTGAGTCTTAGTCTATTTGTCAAACATCTTATCTGCTCCATCAGATATGTAGTACAGATAGATGTTGTACAAGCTCTAACTGGAATTCTCCTTAGATTCACTTACCTTCATTGAGGAAACTGTGTCATCTTATGCCTAAAACTATTCAGATGCTGTAAATAACCCTAAAGTCATTTCAGGTAATTATTGAGGTTACCATCAAGTTGGTGATTCTTATTAGAACTCACGTGGGTACCTTATTTGTCAGTAATGATTTGTGTTGTTGTCTTCCTTGCTATTGTTTTGGAGCAGAAAAACCAGGCCTGCTGGGAAACAGAGTTTAATGTTCGCTATGCGTTTTCCACTTTCTCCCTCTCTGAGGACAACTGCAGCATCTTCATCCATTAGCGCTCAGATGAGTGAGGTGTGCGGTGCTGTGTTGACACACTCGGCTTCCTTCCGGGCCGTTTGATAGGAAACTGTGTCTGGTGGCTCTCCGGGGCATAGGCGATAGTCTCCAGCAGTCTCCTGTCTGCCACTCATCATGGCTAGAGTTCTGTCACGGTTAGCTGTCAGTTAAATGAGCGATGAAGAATGTCCAGATATCTGCAGAATGAAAACAGGTTTTACGTTTAATGCTGGTCAATGTGCCTTCAAGATTTTTTATTGTAAACTTACATGTGACCCCTGAGCATGTGGGTAGCATCAAAAGGAGAGAAATATGATTAGTTTCCCCTTTATGAATGCTAGCATGTTGTTTGCTTTTATATTTTACTTGAGGCAAAAATAAAATGGGTAATACACAATGATTACATTCATGTATAAAGGAGCACTGTCTTTATTGTCAGCTGGTTTGGTTAGACTTTAGCATTTTAGCATGTTTGCAAAAGGCAGATATCATTTGTACTTGGCACTCATGTAATGAAATGTGAATTTTTAAAAGCTAAATAAAAATAAGGACTAAAATGCTGTGGGAGTTTAATGTTTTGCATTTTTTACCTTTAAAAAACATAAAATATTTAAGATTTTAAATTTGTACTAGGTCACTAACAAAATGGGAGCATATTTGTGACAATGACCATGTTAACTTTGTACAAAAGATCAGATTCTTGTTCTTTGGAACATTCTCGAATAATGCTGGGATAACTTTGAACATTAGATTTTATGTGGAACATTAGACTTCTTTATAGTAATTTTTCATCCAAAGTATTATGGTATTATGGCATTCTAACCCCTCTCTATAAAGAATTAATAAAGAGATGCGTCACCAACATGATGTCTGTATTAATTATGATCATACGGAATTCGACTTGTGACTAAAATATAGTGCGTGTTAACCTAAGAATCTGTTAAATGTCTGTGTTTCTGGTTCCTGAGGGCTTGTGTCTGGGTGGTGGCATGGATCATGCCTTATTTCCTGGAAAATGCAGGACACGGTGCTCACAGCACTACAGGCCAGTCATGAGATATGGGTTAGTCAAACTTAGGTGTTTGCACAGAGAAGAAGAGAGAGGAGCTAATGCTACTCAAATATCACTGAGGAGTAGCAGATTCTAACTGGTCTTGACAAACCTTTGGCCCCACAAATGTCATTTATTACCGTTGTAGAAACTGGGCAAAAAGCTTTTAAAATATTGCTGTTATATTGGGTTACGATTGTGAGGTCAGTCATGGGATAAGTCTTCAGTGAGATGCTTCATTTACTTTGAGTTTTTTTAAGGAGCTCTAGCACAATGAATTATGAAATACAGTCTATTATCACAGTTTTACACGCTCTCTCGGCATCCGTCACTTTAGTGTAAATTTTATACTGAAGTTATATACAATTTTACTAGCTGTGTTCTCTGCCAACCCTCTATAAATTGCACTGTTAAACATGTTTCTATTAAATGGTCACACAGTCATTTGTTGGTGAGTCAACAGTCACACCTGAATCCCCAGCCAATGGGAACATGCATAGATGTTTGCAAAATAGCGCTTATCCGTCTCTAAGTGTGCTCACCCAGTCCGGGCAAAACAATCCAGTGAGTATACCTTAGTCATGGGAAAATGACATAACCAATGAGATGGGAGCAGTACAGGAAAAGGGATGACACATTGCTCAAACATATGACATAATGCTCCAAAGTGCATGAGCGCATGAGGTTGTGCATGTGGCTTTGAACGTACAAACAAGAACGAGTCAACATACATTTGAGGATAAACTAGTATCATGACATATGTGTGACAACCACTGACCTCATGTAAGTGTGTTTGTACGGTTATGCTTACCAAAGCAAGCCGTATTGTAACCACACTAGCATGCTTTTCAAGAAAATAATCATCATGTGTGAAATCTGACAGCTTCAAGCGTGGCACATCCACGTGCTTGAAGATCAAACTGCAGCCAAAACAAGCAGCAACATTGTTCTTATGGTTTTAAAGGGAAAGCACCTCTCGTTTTGTCATGCAACTCTATTATGGCTGCAGTAGTCATTCTGAAACTAACGAAAAGAAACTTTTTTTGATTAGAAAGTCCCATGTGAGTTCAGGCGTGGAGTTAGTTACCCAGTGTTCACAGTTTCGCTCTCTCCATGTTTTTTCACTGTTGCTATTGTTACCATGACAAAGGGCCTTGAAATCCCCTTTGAATGTCTTATCATGATTGGTTAAATTACTGGCCGTGTTAATACAAATCCAACTCCTTCCAAATCTCATTTTCATTCTGTTTCCTGTCATTATTCCTAATTCTGCCTCACACTGTGGATTCAGAAGCCACGTTGCTATGGCGACAGAATTATTAATTTGCCTATTTCACTCTTCCAAAACTGAGTGAATGCACTTGAGCAGTACATTGAACAGATAAGATGAATGTGTTATTGCGATAGATTTACAGAATCTGATAATGTAATGCTAATAAAATGCGGCCTATAAATAAGGCAAAAAGAGCATGATTGTAGATTACGAATCTATTTAGTCTATAACATTTCGTCACGGGTTATTAAATTTTGCACACACTACATTATAATGAGCATGTGTGCAATAATATGATGCATTATTCGCTAAACAGCAGTTCCAGAGAATGATTTAATATAAATGTGAAGGGTGTAATTTATCTGCTATTTAACAGCATCACACAAAATTGCAAAAAGTAATAACTGTTTTTATTTACGATTCAGATGCTCCCTTTCTGTTATTGATTGGACAAACAGGTTATGTTTGGCTATATATGTTTGACAAATATTTTAGAAATTTTCAAAACTGTTGATCAAGATTAAAGACAAATAGCGTATTAAAAAAAAAATGAAATAATGCTATCAATATATTTTTTTACAGCATATTAGATGTTTTTAATGAAAAGTGAGACAAATTACTGATTTAGAAAATCTTATCCTAAACACAAATCTTATTCTCTCAACTCTTTGTTTTGAATTTAGCAACGAGTGTGTGTGGAGCTGTATTGAAACCCAAGCTTAAAACAGATTCCAGTGATACGCACTAGATGTGAAGCTGAGATAAGAGATAAGACGAGGAGACGCATTGTGTTGGAGAGAGAGTACAAGGACCTCCCGGGCATTGACCTGACTGCCAGAGATCAGTGGCCCTGATGGGCCAGACGGGTGGGTGGGGGAATGATACTAGCCCGGAATCAGATTTTGAGTAGGACAAAAGAGATTTTCTCTCTTTTACCCCCATCAGCAGGTGACTCACTGTTAATGTACCCAGAATGTGTTGTGATATACACAGCTTGGACACAGCTTAAAATTATGTCATGTAGTGAGTCTAGCCAGAGATGCTTTGTAAATTACTATTTATATTTCTAAGTTTTAAATAACCTTAACCACCCTGATATGCCGTATGAAATAAACTACATTTTAACTTTTTCAAAAAAGTACCAATGACAATACCCATGAGAAATTCCCCTTTATGATGCTGGGGTGTTGTGAGTGGTTTTCCGGGCATTGGTTTAAAATTGGTGTGGGGTTGCTATTGGGTTGGTATGGTTTTCTGAGTGGGTTCTGGATGATTGCTCACCCATGTAAAAATTGCCCGTCTTGACGTCTTAGATTTCCTATTTAAACATACTTCATGAGACTTTTCCCTATTTTGGGTTATATGCCAGTTTTCAGATAACAGTATGACCTGCATGCCATAGCAAGCACCACTAATACATTTAATTCATGTACACTACTGTATATCATTATGTCAATAAGCTGGAAATAAAATCAGGAAAAAAACTGGGTGCGTGGGAAAACCACAGCACATTTCACCTTCCACGTTCACACTGAGCGTGTGAAAAACTCAGGGTGAATTACAGGTCTACCAGTGCCATTAATGGTCAAGGTAACCTGATAGACAGACTACTTCCCCAAACTCTCAAAGCGTCATGTATTCATTCACCCAAGCCTCTAATCAAAGGGTCGGGCTTCTGTTTACACTCTGCACCAGATAAATGCCCAGCCCCCTTCTGAAAAAAAGAGAAGCGATTTTCCCACACAGTTCCAGAGAAAATGCTTAACATTCCTTGTTGTGGAATAATGGTAGCAGCCTTTAGCGTATCAAATCACAGGGGCAAACAACCCTGAACACTGTTTCACACTCTGAAACAATGACCATTCAACTGCCCATAGTTTTTTCCAGCACATTTAAGATCTTGATCCAAAGTTTCAAATACACCCCCATCAATATCCTACATGAATGAATTTGATGCAACTTTTAGATACCCTATTTTTATATGCTAGTTATTTCTGTATTTTATGGTGCAGTTTAAACATTCTTGTTGTAAGTGTCTGGTATTAGAAATAAAGGAAAGCAAATCTAAGAGGTACTGGACTGTACTTCTGATCTGCTGTTAATGATGATACTTATTTTTTATATACATTAATACAATACATAGTAATGCAAAGCAGTATTTGGCTCATTTTTACTATGTTATTTACACTATTTGAGATTTGCAATTGAATTGTTGAACTGAACTAAAACTAAACTTGCAGTTCTTTTTAAAACTGGTGCAAAACTTGCCGACCGCTGATAAAAAAATTATATCAAATATATAAGCTTAACATTAATAAAACTGCAAGCATTTTATAAAAACAGGCTTTCATGTCCCCTACAAGGTCAAGTGTTAACTGCATTGTGGCTGACTGCTCTGATCTTTAGGCAACATGCCCATCAATACACAGAGAGCTGGCAAGAGACACACCAATCGTTTAACGCCACCCTTCACTGAATCTCAATGAATGTCCACGAGAGTGAGCAAACAGAGACAGACCATGTGTAAAGACTAATGAAGCCAATGATCACTTTGGCATCGCCAGGTATGGCATACAGTAAGACAATTCTGATTTATGATACGGTGCATTACAAAAAATATTGATTCCTTCTTTTGTCTTTCTCTCGCTCTCCTTTACCGACAATGATTGATTTCCAATCAATCAATTTAAATTCATTTTATGAATGCTTGGGCAATTGCTCATGAAAAGCAATGCATCTCAATTACATGCACCTGGTAAAATAAATTGTTTAGGGATGATTTGCTGAAATATAATTGGCTTTTTTACAAGTCTGCTAGCAATAAATACAGAGTTATTGGACACTATAAAATCGGTTATTGTCTTTTATTAGTAAATAATATGTTTAATATGTATAAACTTGCAGCAGACCTGCACATAATCTTACACAGGCTAAATAATTGTGTTTTATATAACATCATTAGATACACAAAAGCATACATAAATGTTTTAACTAACAAAAAAAACATTGATGGTATCGCTGTCACTTCAGGGACTCAGAGGGCAAAATGAACATGTTTGGTACGTGTCCAGTTTTAATAAAACACAGCTATTGGTGTGCATTTCCTCGCTTCAGCAAATTTAATTGGAAATGCTTGGCCTGTTCCATGTCTGCGCTGTTTTAAGGCTAATTAGTGTCTTAGTCTATTTGCATAGCCAGTAGTTTCCAACCATTCTCTACCCGTTGACCCGTAAGCATGGACGGCTCATGGGATCAACTGTTCCTGAAAAGAACGGCCAATAATTGTTTTCACACGCATCGAGGGATGGGTACTCACGGGATAAATAGCTCTCAATACAGTGCATCACTTAGAAGGAAGACGAAAAACCTGCAACAACTTACTGATTGTACTGACATTGATGTATTAAAATGGACCCTGCACATAATTGCTCTTTCCTGTGGCTACTGTGTGGAGAGGGTTTCATAATGATGATAGTTTAAAACCTGGCTAAAGGAGATAAACGCCGCCATGGCCCACCACAGAGTGTTTTGAGGATGCTTTCTTAATGAAACATCACACTGGATAATGCACTGGGGTGATATGAATGGGCCGTGAAAAGACAGTCTTGTGGCAACTTCCCTTTGTAATTTTCTTTGCTATCCCACAACACTGGCACTGCAACGTTACTCAGTTCATTAGTCGATAACCATGCATTTTGAAGGATTTTCATTCACAGCAATCCACACTGGGTACAAGGTCATTTGGCATTCATTCTAAATATTGTGTTTATTCTCAGTTATGACAGCAACGACACTCAGATTAGCTTAATGTGGAGTAATGTACAGCACGACAGAATTGTTGCCGTTTCCCACTGGGAGAAAATAGAAGGTTCAATTTCAATGGATTTAAAAGGACAGACACTAAGGTCCAGAGTGACAGACTGTCCTCAATGGCCGCCTTTCAATTCAAACGCAGGCTGGACAAAGCCATTGTCCGGAATGTCTGACCTTTGCCAATGATTAACAGTTGCACCACTTCCCCTATGACAAGCAGCTCAAAAATTCCCATTTAAATGACTAGCGAGGCCAGGCGCTACAACTCCAAAGACCACCATATGACTGAATCAGATGCTACAAGTTACAAATATGGCCCCAGCTGAGAGCCACAATAGAGACTCAGTTCTTTAGAGATTAGCACCAGACTATACTGCTGTGCTGGACAATGAGACTCTGTTCTAGAAATGTTGTTTGTAACATCTCTACTGAACACAGAGAATGGGACGCTGGATCGCTGGGTAAATGAACTTCACCCACATGCCTTATGCAAGTGATAAAAACAGTATCTTTCAATTTCATTGCCATTTCGGAGGATCGATTACTTTAATTTATTCATGAACATATAAAATATTTAACCTAACAGTGGCAATCACCAAAAACAATTTTCCATCCTTTGAATATAGAATATATATCCATATACTGTAGG
>JAZGTK010012678.1:0-14789 GCA_036877625.1 Ambastaia sidthimunki | reverse complement strand
CCGGCACTGAAATCGAACCAGCAACCTACTGATTACAAACCCGACTCATTAACCAGTAGATCACAACTGCCCTCAGCATTGAAGCATCATGCTAAAATTAAAATGTATTATGTTAACAACATCAAGTATTTCAAACCATTATACACTTCTCTGGCTGGGCTTTGTCAAGCCAACATAGCAGCCCTTTACTTAAACACAGCGCATGCAGAGCATGTGGGATTATACTGGAATAGTAGAAGCACTTAAGGTTCATAAAACATAATTACATATAATATGATAAACACCCCGTGACAAACAGGTCAACATGGTGTGCTAGAGGCGTGTGGAACTGAACACAGCAGCGTTCATCACTCATGTTCATTACACAAGTGGACAGTGAGGGGCGGTGTTTGTCTCACAGCCCCCTCCGCCAGCAGAAGAAGAACCAGGAGGCATTCAAAATAAAGATGGCGGCGCCCACGGAGGAAGCGTTGAAAAGGGAACACGTGGGGAGGAAAAATAAGAGAAAGGTTAATAGAATCGTGTATAATCGTGTATATGAATAGTATAAGCAAAATAATATGCGTCTTAGCCGGCAGAAATATTTGTAGATATTAATACTGGGACGTAACCTTAAAGGATAAAATAGAGGAAAGCGTCATTGCATTAAAAGATATTAGAGTCGCGACGTTTCTTTATGTTCAAATGTAACTATGAAGAATTTCTAATGTAGCCGGTGAGGTCTTATACATAATAAGGATACATAAATCTGATCTATTAGACTGCATGACAAATGCTCGGAAACAAATGTGATCATGTCTTGTATTTTAGGAATAAAACATATTTCATTGACCACATTTCTTAGGAAGGCATTCTTTTTCCTGTTATGGAAAAAAATACATTTGTGAAATGATGTATGATACCATTAAGAATTTGATTTTTCTTTCAGCCTCCAAAGCGTTATTGGGAGAAAGCAGAAGGTTCAGAGCAGAAGAGTCGAGCAGAGAAACGCGGTGAGGCCGCACAGACACAGACGGACAGTGCAGCGGCTGATGGGTCCAACTCAACAAACAAAAGATCAAGGAAAAAGGGGGAACATTTCCTATCAGGGGTAAGCAGAGACCTGACAAAAACTATAATACCACAACCCCATACAGCCAGCAGTGTAAAGATGTGTTTAGTGTCTCCAGTCACAGACCCCGGACGGTGTTAGTCCAACACTTTCTCATGCTTAGTTTCAAAAAAGACCCTTTTTTCTGTTAACGTACAACTGAGGTCATTATTTTTTCATCTGCTAAATGTTAATAAAAAATCGAGTGTTATTAGCTGGATGATAAAGAATTGTTTTTATGTTTTGTGATAGATGTTCCTTGTTGTACATCCACTGGTACAATAATGTACTGTAATCAGTTACATTAATACATTAATTTACGTACTTACACTACTTATTACATTTTAAAATAACATGTAATCTGTAATCTCTTACATTTCCAAAATAACCTTCCCAACACTGACTTGCAGAGGCTTATTAAAGGTCCACAGAGCTTTTCTTCATCTACAGAGAACAGTCATCTGTAGCCTTTATCTTCTGACTGTGCCTGATTTGATACATAATTTGCCAATTTACTATTGTAAGTGTAAAACCTGTAAAATCAGTATTTTATGAGAACTTCTGTCACCTGTTCAGAAAAAAGACCCCTTTCCTGGTGAGACCCCGATACCAGAGGAACAACTCCAGAAGTTCCAGAGGGGAAGCAAACACACTGTGGTCAGTGGGATGTTACACTTCATCAGAATGTTTCTTTATTATTGCAGTTTTATAACTGAGTTCATGTTTGTTGGAGGTTGATAACTGGCACTGCTGAATGTCAGTGCAGACAGCAGAGGACTTTTTTATTACCCAGATGAGTAAGTCTCACAGTAATGTGTCCAGGTCGTCATTTTTATTAAAGCAGTAAGAATTAGGTGCTTCATTGCTGTGGTATATTAATGTCACAATGCATCTTACGAGTCCTAAAAAGGCTTAAATTTCTTGATATAAAAATGTCTTAATATAAAAAATACATTTCATGTTTTAAAATTTTGGCCGCAGCCTGGAGGGGCCCATCGACGTTTGAAGGAAGCCATTGTGTGGTCTGAGACCGTGTCTGAACTTGCACAGAAACAGGCTGCCCGATATGACCTCTTACTCCCAGAGGATGCTGGGTAATGTAGTGTACACTCTGACACTTCTCAGTTAGCACACAGACAATATACACTCAGAAATAGAATTAAAGGAAAAATTTGTTTTTGTCAACAGCTTCCTGGAAGGAGATGATAATGAAGACACATGTAGGATCTCTCAAGAGGACATAGCAGATGCAGTTGACATCACCTCTGGATCAAAGGTGATAGGGCAATTCCTTTTAAAGACTTCTGTAAATTCTGTTAAGGCTAACAATAAATATTTAAAAGAACAATGGACTTTAAAATATTGATATTGGGGAAACTGTTTCATTGGTCTTGACACAGTACACTGATGCAGAATGAAAGGAACTGTTTACAGTTCATCACTCTGCCCTCAGAATCACTGTTGCTCACCTCATTTTGTCCTCTTCAAACAGTACTTCAGCTTGCATCTTCCCCAGTTTGGACCATATAGGCTTGACTACAGCAGAACTGGACGGTGTGTGCTAACTTTCGCATTTTATAGACACTGTAGTAAAAATTCTTAGGAGTCCAATAGGAGTGTCCTGCCTAACACTAAAGTCCATAAAATATGATAAAGACACCTTGGTAATCTAGTTTAAAACATGCTTCACTCTTAAGTAATCTGTGTGGTCAACATATACAATGTTTGTATTTTGTTTAAGAATGAATATAAAAGAGTTATTATAGAATAAACTTTTATCATCACACTCACACATTGTTGACTTTGTCGCAGACATCTGCTGTTGGCTGGCCGGAGAGGACATGTGTCCTGCATCGAGTGGCAGTCTAAAGACCTCATGTGTGAGATGAGCGTTATGGAAACGGTGAATGATGTCAAGTGCGTGCACGTTCATTAACAGCCATCTTTCCCTTTCATCTGTTGCTTGATCCGGTCTCATTTGAAGCTCTCACTCTGCCTCACCACCAGGTGGCTCCACACGGAGGCCATGTTTGCCGTGGCACAGAAGAAATGGCTCTACATCTATGACTCTAAAGGCACGGAGCTGCACTGCGTGAAGAGGTTCAATGATGTCTTGAGAATGCAGTTTCTGCCTTATCACTTTCTACTGGCGACAGCGGTGCGTCAACATTCTTCTGCCAAGAGTCTGAATGTCTTACAGGCCTCGTTCATGCTGCACCTGGTTCAGAGCTTTATCTGTGTCTGAAAGATGTAGTGTGTAACATACATACGGGGCAGAGTGAGCAAAAATGAGTAAATTCAGCATATTAGGAATGACAATTTTATAGTGTTTTTGACTAAATGAATTGTAAGAAAGCAGGTTTACTGAAAAAAATGGGACAAAAAATCATCCCAATTAAGTCATATTTTAAATATAATATTTTCACAAATCATTTCCCATTGAGGTAACTAAAGGCAACTGGGAAATGAAGCAAAAATGACCTTCAGTCATTTTGGCAAATTCTTGTATTTCTACAAACACAGTCTCTTCATATGAAAACCTTCAACCACAGAGTGAAATGAGATATAGCTACATAACGTCTTTTACACCAGTGAGGTAGGGCAACGGCCAGTGTCACCAAACTCCAACTCCAAAAGGTCAAAGTAGTGAAGAAAAACCATGAAGTACATAATGTACATAAGAAAAAGTCTGCATACCAGTCAGACTGACATAAATTGCATTTTATTCAGGCCACAATGTGGTTTGGATTTGACCTATACAAATTAGATACATGTTATACAAATGAGTCCTTTTTTTGGTGACTACAAACAATAAAATGGATTTGAACCAATTTTTGCAGCATGTTAGAACAGGAGAAACAGTTCCAGAGAAATACAGATAGCTGTAGCTCCAAGAAAATTCCGGCAGCCTGATTGTTTAAACAGATTTACCGGCTCTCTGACCGGGTTTCATGCTAAATGAATGATTTTACCTTTCAGAGCGCCACAGGGTTTCTGCAGTACCTGGATGTGTCAGTGGGTAAAGAAATTGCAGCCATCTGTACAAAACTGGGCCGGCTGGATGTGATGACACAGAATCCCTATAATGCAGTAATTCACCTGGGCCACCCAAATGGTACCGTCAGCCTGTGGTCGCCCAATCAGAAAGAGCCATTGATCAAGATGTTGTGTCATCGGGGTGCTGTTCGTTCCTTAACCGTGGATAAAACTGGAACGTGAGTATTACTATTTTTAAATATATTTTTATATCATTTAAGTTGGTTTTCTGCAGCCCTAGCGCAATGTTTAACAGGCAAATATCCCTCACTTTTAAAATGCATTCTGAAATATACTTTGTATAAAAAGAGGTGTTTGACCTAAAATGTTTAATGATTTATACATGCTAAATAAGAGATAACTTTAGAACTACTGAAACATTTTTCAGTATATCTGCTTTAAAAGCAGTACATGCTGGGAAATGTGCTGTTTGAGTCTGCTCAAGCTGGACTGTTGAGCACTACACACCACAATGGCTCAATTAATTTTTTACCCCACTGTGTTGTGTAAACTACATGTATAGACGGCACATCAAAAATGACCATTCACCTGTTTTAAATGTTGCATCTGGGTCAGTCCGTGTAAAAAAACAAATTTGGAAATGTCATTTTTACTTTTGGAAGCTACATGTTTAAGGCCCTGTATGGTTCAGTCCCAGTGATACTGGATATAAATGTGCATCCATGAACAAACTGTTAAATTGTATGTTAACATTTTCAGTTTCAAAAACCAAATGTGGGTCACTTTGCAAAAATCTCGTACTTCAGTTCTTTTGAAGAGGAATGTCTGAAAACAAATAATGTTGAGCCAGAAATGTATCTTCTTTCCTTTTATCACCTCTGCATTGAACAACCATTTCAGTGTCTTGGAATTTCTGTAACAAATGATCCAGTTGAGGCATATTAAATGTGTTTAGTAGTTTATTCATAAGATTCTATATTTGTATGAGTTTCAAGGTAATTTTATATAAAGGGATGTTGTTAATTATGGCCTGACTGCTGATGTTGTGAGGCTCTTATTGGAACGGCTCAGTTATTACCTCCAAAATGCCATTTTTGAGAGCGTAAACATGCTTGAAGACTCATGAAAGTTTGCATACATGTCAGAAGTGTTAATTTACATCTGATGTGCGTTTCAGAATGAAGTGTGGCAAAATGTCTCTATAGCACCACCTACAACATTTAACAAAGCAGTCCTCACCCTGCGTTTCTTGTTCATGTATGCAATTTGGTTTTTGGACTCATTTAACATTCCAACTGCTACAAATAAGTCACAGCAGTATCTGTGCTATGTACCAATCAGTCACATTCTGTCTTATTTGTGAGCTTTCAACCACCACTGACAGCCTCCCTTTGAAGAAGACATTCCAAAGATAAATTCTGCCTTCCAGATATGTATAGATGTACATTTCTGAAATCCCAAATTGAAATGAATGTACTGCATGAATTAAATATGTTTTTCTTATTCTTAATAACAATCTATTTCTAGACTCTCAAAAAACAGGATATTAAAAATATTGTTTTATATGAATAACTAATTTCTGACTTCAACGTTATTTGTTCTTCAGACGTTTTACAAGAAGTACCAGATTTTTACCCCAGATTTTTAGGTTTTGACAACTGAGAATGTGTACAGTGTAACGTTTCTCATGGGGGAACAGTTAGATCCCCATATCTCTGAGACTTAACCATATAGAGCCTTAAAAATGTAGCTCCCAAAAGAAAAAAATGCTTAAGATTAAAATATCTAGAGAATAAAAGGATTTCACTAGCAGATTTATTTCTGTTTCACAATAAAGTAAACATGCTTCTTAAGTCATTTTAACCCCTGCTAATATGGCTCCAAATTTCAGGTGAAAATTGTCGTTTTGACCCCCCCTTCACAAGTTTTATTTATCAATGAACTATTTATCAATGGCATTTAATATTTTGGTTGTTGTCTCTATTTATTTTGGTGTTGCTTCTGTAAAAATAGTCTGGTTGAGTTGACATGGAATGAGCCACCTGTGTTTATTGCAGGTACATGGTGACGTCAGGTGTGGACAGAAAACTGAAGGTTTATGATATTAGAACTTTGAAACCTCTTCACTGCTTCTGCCTGCCTGCTGGAGCTTCCTGCCTGTCTCTGAGTCAGAGAGGACTGCTGAGCGCTGCCACTGGAGACATCATACAGGTACTGTGTGATTTATACATGTACGGTGTTTACCAGGAACAACACAGAATACTGAGCTGGTAAAGCATAATCCTGACCCAGCCCACAATGAAGCCCTGGGCCGTGATCAGTTGACAGAAATGTTTTACATTACATTTTTATAAATAATAAAGTATGTTCATATTTTTTATAGTTTACTTTCTTTCAAAGGGGTATTCTCACAACAGCTGGAAAGGCTTGTTTGGTTTAACATTATCCATGCCATTTATCATCATATTCAGAAATCTGTCATAATGTTAAGATCATTAATTAGTATTTTTCTAATATTCGTCTTGCAGGAAAACAAAATGTTCAATAATGTCAACTTTTCTGTGTACGACTGTTTTGCAACAATGCAACTTGGTTGAAAGTGCTATATAAATAAATAGAAAACTCTTAGTCAATTCAATATATAAGAAAAAGTAACAAGAAGTAACAAGATTCTTCAAGACATCAGGATTCGCTTTGAGTTTTGAAGTACAAAAGGTGTGAGATTTCTCTCAGCCGCAGCTTCTCCTGTGTTCAACAGCTCCTTTAAGACGCAACACACACACACAGTGTTTTTGAAAAGCTTCGAATTTAGATCATTCAGACGCAGTTTAAAATGTGCCGTCTCTGCTCTGTATGGAAGCCACACACATCTTTGAGTCAGTCACAAGATTCATACAGTGTTGAAATGAATGTTTGTTGGCATATTTCAATATAACTGTCATGTGACTAATTTACTTACGGCAACACTAAAGGTACGGCCAGAACACACAGTTCTGAGCCTTTGTAAGCTATGTTCATTTTGTTTAGAGAAATATGTGTGAAGATTATTCCATGTATCAGTAGAAAAAGCTCCAACAGTTCCAGATAAAGCTGATAACTAAATAGCTATTAACTCCAAAAGCCTTTTTTAATTTCAAATATGCTAAGATATTTTTTATTACAAATAATTTTAAACCCTAGGCATGAAGGTAATGCATGAAGGTAATGCATGAAGGTAATGCATGAAGGTAATGCATGAAGGTAATGCATGAAGGTAATGCATGAAGGTAATGCATGAAGGTAATGCATGAAGGTAATGCATGAAGGTAATGTCTGAGTCCTTTAAAAGATACTGTGCACAGGAAAACACCTGTTAGTGTAAGAAATATTAAGTGAAAAGTGCTTTTGGACTCCAGGCTGTATTGATTACAGTATGTTCAGCTCAGACCCTGAGCCCTTGCTCCACTACATACCACCAGTGTAGTGCTGTAATAGTAGTGTGAGGTTTTTAAGTAATCATTTGAGCTGTCTGTATGCGTGTCTAGATTTATCAAAACGTTTGGGGAGGCAGTCCCATTTCCAAACCCTATATGGCTCATCGTCTGCGAGGGCAGGTGTGGGGGGTTGCCTACTGCCCCTTTGAGGATGTTCTGGGAATTGGACATGGAATGGGTTTTACCAGCATGATTGTACCAGGTCAGACTCGCTTACATAAATGTTGACAAACAGGAACACTGAATGTCTTTGTTAGAGCTATATTACAGCACTTGTTCAGCACTCACATTATCACATTATTTATCAGTGTCTTTGTGTGATGGCTTGGATTTGTGTTTTGAAATCTTTTATATATTGCTGGCTGTCTGTCCAGGTGCGGGAGAACCAAACTTTGATGCTCTGGACACAAACCCATACCGCAGTGTCAAGCAGAGGCAGGAATGGGAGGTCAAGGCTCTGCTGGAGAAGGTGCAGCCTGACCTGATATGTTTGGACCCTGGACAGCTGGGTAAAGTGGACCAGATCAGCTTTGAGCAGAGGCACAAGGAAAGAGTCGAGCGATTGGTCAGTTCACTTCCTTATTGAGGTTAACCGCAGAAAAATTCTGTAATTAGAGGATAAAATGTTCTTATTGTCAGGTCTGATTTTTTACATTCATTTATAAGCTCTGTTCACAATACACACAGTTTTGAGGCAGATTTCTAAAAATCACACTGTAGTGTCAAATAGCTGACAATTATTTAAACTGTTTAATGCTTCTTAGATGTGACATCTGCTTTTAAACATCAGTTACAGCATAAAAAAAATAATGTTGAGATTAATGTTATTATTATTGTAGAAATATGAAATGAATAATATAATCTCTTTAATCCTCTATAATACTTTTAAATATGCAAATATAATTTTAATTAATGCTTCATCATTTTTAATGTCCAAGTTTTGGTTTAATGTGTTTTGTCTTCTGGCTCCAAATGAGCAGAAAGGAAGCGGCTGTGACGAACACAAAGCCTTCATAAGATGATTTAGGTCTTCAGCATCTGAATGTACCACAGAAAGTCTGTGTCATAATTCAACAAAAATCATAATAGTCCTGAAATTAGGCATCAGTTTGATTATTTATTGAGGTTGGGCCAGATGAGCTGCACATGAAAGATTTATGAGATTTACCTGATTGAATAAATCCAGGCTGCATCAGTTTGTTTTCAGAGAGTTGTGACACTATCTGTGTGTTTGAATCAGGGTTATGATCCGCTGGCAAAAGAAAGATTTAAGCCGAGGACAAAGAAGAAAGGAAGAAGCTCGGCGGCAGCCGTAGAGAAGAGAAAGAGGAAAGTGGCCTACGAGGATCAGAGGGTATTTTCATTTCTTTCATGTTTTCTGCTCTTTAATGAATGAGTCAAGCATCACTATCTTACTGAGTGAAAACGTTTGTACACAATCACCTCAATGACACCTCAAATATTTGACAATCTAATCCTAATTCAGACAATCTGGGTGAAGGAGTCCTAATGCTGCGTTCACACCAGACGCGAATCGCGTGAATAAATTAGGCCGCTTACTAGTTGGCCGCTTAAACATTTTGAGTTTATTCGCTTCATTTGCGTGTGAAATTTACTTCACAACAGACGCGGATTCGCGTCATGGGAGGGGCTTCAGCCAGGCGCCTCCAGTCTCCAATCACTAATCTCTGTCGTAATCATGTCACTACTAGAGCAAGCTCCTGATTGGTTAACGCGACGCGAATGTCCGCCAAAGTTCAGATTTTTCTAATTTTCTGCGTTTGCCGCGCATAACGCGTGAATCGTGCAAAACGCTCAATTCGCATCATTCACAAATGTCTATTCGCGTCTTTGCATTGACTTCACATGTAAATCATTTGTGCTTAGCGCTTCATTCGGGCCTGGTGTGAACGCACCATAAGACTTTCTCTGAAGGAGGGACTGGCCATAAATAAGATGCTTCTCACATTAAAAAAACATGTAAATGAACATGACTAGTTTAAAAATCTAGATGACTAGAAATTTAATAGCTTTGATTTTACGGGGCAAAAATTAAATGGAAAGGGACACAGTTTCTCTAAAATATCTAAAAGCCAGAGAGAAATACATTTTTTGTAAAATTTTGTGAGATTTACACAGCAAACTTTCAGCCTCTCTTTAGTATGTACAGAAAGAAAACAATCCACTGTCAGAATATAACGTCTCTATTCTGCTCTGTTTATAACTGCAGGATGAGATTCGACAGTCAGTAGAAGAGCAGCTGGAGAAAGAGAAACAGCTGAAGGAGAAACCCGGTGACGGCAGAAAGTCAACGCTTGACCGTTTCAGGAAGTAAAGAGCAGTTCATGTGCAAGCCAACCATCTGCTGTTTTAAATGGAGAACTCGAAGAATTCCCATCAAACACATTCTCAGCTGTCGGAAGTGTAAACACTGTTGTGATGGAATTTTTGTAACAAAAATCTCGATGTCATTTTGTTGTTTTTCAAGTGTGCAGCTCTTTTTTATAGGCACATCACATTGTGTTCTTAAATTAGGGCTCACACCAGAGTAGCTTGTAACATCTTGAAGTTCACTGAAAATAGATGACTTCAGTAAATGCACCTCTTTAAGCTCATTTTTTAAGAGTGAACTTATCGCCAGCTGTAAGGGTCACTGTAAATTTTCCATTCTCAGAAATAAAAAGTGAAGCATTCTGAAATAGTTTCAAACGCCTCCTTTCAGTGTCTGCATGTATAATTAAAGTCCGGTGGTTAATCCTTGCATGTTTAAAACTGTTCCTGAAAACATTTCCACAGTTACACTCACAGCTTAAACATGCATGTTTAATTTTAATGCCAGTATTGTGATTTTACAGAAAAGTTTAGTTATGTTTTTTTTTGCAATAAACATCTATACAGAGAGCTGAACATGATATAAAATCAACATCATTTGAAATGGTCATGCTGCAATAAGATTGTTTTATATGAACTTCACTGGTTCTTGAAATTGTGCTTGATCATTTCACTAGCATAAAAATACTGCAGAAAAACATATTACAGTAGACATGATTGGAGGAATACAGTAATTTAGTGTTATTTATCAGAGATTCATGCAGATAAATGACTGCTGCTTCCGTTGAGCTGGTGTGAGGCTACAAGAGATGTTTATAAAAATTACACAATTCTGAAAAAATAAAATGCATTAAAAATCCAATTTTTATCTTCATTTAACTTGCAATGAAATCTTATCCTGTGACATACAGAACAACAGCCTTCATCTGATGTAGTTGATTTTTAAAACATGCGGTTATCTGCCCTTTCATTCAACATTCATTAAACTCGGCATGTTACCTCTGAATGGTCTGTTTTCCAGATATTAAAAGTATTTGTGAATTTGAACTTCCATTTACACAAAATACAGTCATATCACAATACAGACATTATAAGGGTTCAGGCACTTCAGGACCATTTAATACATAATATTATGATTTAAATAGAAATGTATTATTTAGCAAGCCTGTAAGCACATAAAACAGACACGAAAATGGAAACATTTACAAAATTTTGGAAATTTACCATAGCAATAATCGTGTTTTTAACCCTTGCCATGCCTGTTATCTAAATGAGCCTGTTACAGCATTCCAAATTCAAATATAAAAAAAAATATTTTTGATAACTATTGACCTAGAAAATCCATAGAATTGTACTGCACTGGTTTTATTGATGTTGAGTGAAAACCCTTTAAAAAGTAGTTTATTTTAAATAATGTGCAATTCATTAACCCACCCAAAAAACAGGATAACGCCTCCCAGTGGCCGTTTTTTTTTTTTCAAAATCTAAAAGACCCAGAGTTTCACTTTGATTGGCCTCCATTAACCTTGTCTAATAGGTTGGTCAATCGGGTGAAGAACCTAGGACTATTTTGCCAAAGTACATTTAGCAAAATATTAAAATGGTAAATTTGGTTTATGGGAATAAAAACAGTATAAATGTTTTGTTCGTCTTGTCCCAAGGACTTATTTGCCTCGGGAGACCTATGCTGGGGTAGCTACAGATTAAGCCAACTCCAGTATGGATCCAGCATCTTAAGATAACTTCAGCTGACCCAACGCTGTTTAGAGAAGACAACAACCTCTGTGAAGATTTCAGATGATTGCCATTTCTGCTTCAATGCATGCAAATATTAGCCATTTTGCATCAGCTGTACCATGTTACTGGCAATATTCAACTTCCATTTCTCTGTAAAGCAGCTTTGTAACAATATGTATGGTGAAAAGCACTATATAAATTCTTTGGTGGATGGGCTCTGTCTAGAGTGTCGCGGGGCACTTGACAATCTTTGCACAAGGTGGCCTGGCTTTATTAAATACTGTGTAATAAAGTACAGATGCAAACTGTAAGCAAAATGAAACTAAAACTAGAATTGATTATTAAAGATAATCAAAGCTTATTAGACTTCCCTGTAACTAAAAAAATCAAAGACCTTAAACCAAACAAAGTGGAACTGATGGGATATGAAATCATCAAACACACCAGCAGTAAATTTTCACATTGAAAATTATTCATTATTCAAATTTGGCCCTAATATCTACAGAGGCATTTGTGTAAACAGCAACAACAGCAAGTTATTTATTTTTTTACAAACATATTGAAAGTGGTACAAGAGGTATAACCTATGACCCCATGTAAAAATCAACATAAAAAGAATGTAATATCATGAAATGAGCGTGAAATGAGACAGGGTAGCTGCTTAAACCCAATATTGTTTAACATCAATGAAATGGCAACTAGTCTGTAGCCTGACTGATTCTGAACCCTACACGACTTTATTTGGCTGTAAGCAGATGGCAGAGCTCTGCTGTCTCCCACTGACTTGGCTTACAGCAAAATCTGGACCTGCTGGAGCAATACTGTCAGATGAGTGCCCTGATCTCACCTTAATAAAACCACAATTACGACCTTACGGAAAAGAACCAGATCCCAGGCAACACAAACAATATTTAGGTTAGAAATAAACCACATAACACACATTACACTTTAATAACCTGAGTGTAAAAATCACACAGGAAACTTTAGCCCTGCAGTAAATGAACTGACAGATAAAGCCTGCATTGCTATAGAGATTCCTAATGAAATTTGACTGAAAATATTAGGATTGTTGATTGAGCTGACTGCCCTCCATGCCAGTGAGGTGTGGGGTCCACTGAAAAGCATCCAATTGAGACCCTGCACACAACAAATAATGCACGCAGGGCAGAACTGGGCAAATACCCACTAATTATGAAGGTGCAAAAAAGGCCCAAAAGTCTGGAAGCATCTAAAACATAGTGACCCCCACTCAATACATTATAAAGCCCTGTAATACCAAAAGTTAAGCAAAGAAACCTACTCTACTCTCTCAACTGGTCCAGAACTCTGAACCTGAATAATACTGCCAGACTTATTATATTCAATAAAATGACAGCACAAATGAAAGACAATGAAATCACTCGCTGGGAAACTCAAACACAACAGAGTAAAATGCAAAAATCCACCGTGACAGACACCAGGCAAAAACCTGACAGCTACCTTGAGCAGTTCCAGACTCAGTGGACACAAGCTCACAGTAGAGAAGGGCAGACACAGGAAAACATGGCTGCCACAGTAAGAAAGGTTGTGTCCATACTGCAATAAAAAAGATATCAATACAACAGTCATACAACACACAATTAAAGTGATCAAACGATGAAAGCTGCTATATCTGTCAGGAAAACACTGTGTGTTAGCAGCACAATATCACAGACAGTGACTGATCTGCCCTATTCAGTCCATCATATATAGATGATATAGCTTATATTATTGTTAATATGTTTTGTTATGTGTTTTGTTACTTAAGTCAGTCTTTGTTTACATCTTTAATCTTTATTTAATTTTGCATTACGTTTCTTTGTGTGCATCAATTCTTTGTGCTACTGTTTTTTCATTGCACACATTTAGTACGCAGCCCAGCTGCCTTTACTGCCATTTTGGCAATTTACAGTTTTTGTCATGCCAATAAAGCACAATTAAATTTAATTTGGGGATTTTGTAAAAAGGGAAAGACTGCTTATTACACAGAACAGACCACAGCTCATAGTAGTTTTCCTATCTGTTTACCAAATACACATTGTATGTAGCCTCCAAGACATTCACTTTGACCAACCAAGTTAACCTGCCCGTTGACTTTGTGGCAGACCTCTGGTCTCTCCTGTCTGAGGGATCACTGCATAGAAAACTCCTATTCTGGTGTCTCTATTGATCTTCTCAACAGTATCATTACAGTATCATAATCAGTATCATTAGAGTATCATTAGAGTATCATTACAGTATCATTACAGTATTATAATCAGTATGATAATCAGTATCATTACAGTATCATAATCAGTATCATTAGAGTATCATAATCAGTATCATTACAGTATCATTACAGTATTATAATCAGTATCATAATCAGTATCATTACAGTATCATAATCAGTATCATAATCAGTATCATTAGAGTATCATTAGAGTATCATTAGAGTATCATAATCAGTATCATTAGAGTATCATAATCAGTATCATTAGAGTATCATAATCAGTATCATTACAGTATCATTACAGTATCATTACAGTATCATAATCAGTATCATAATCAGTATCATTACAGTATCATTACAGTATCATAATCAGTATCATAATCAGTATCATTACAGTATCATTACAGTATCATAATCAGTATCATTACAGTATCATTACAGTATCATAATCAGTATCATTAGAGTATCATTAGAGTATCATTACAGTATCATTACAGTATCATAATCAGTATCATTAGAGTATCATTAGAGTATCATAATCAGTATCATTACAATATCATTAGAGTATCATAATCAGTATCATTAGAGTATCATAATCAGTATCATTACAGTATCATAATCAGTATCATTACAGTATCATAATCAGTATCATTACAGTATCATAATCAGTATCATAATCAGTATCATTAGAGTATCATAATCAGTATCATTAGAGTATCATAATCAGTATCATTAGAGTATCATAATCAGTATCATTACAGTATCATAATCAGTATCATAATCAGTATCATTTCAGTATCATTACAGTATCATAATCAGTATCATTACAGTATCATAATCAGTATCATTACAGTATCATTACAGTAGAGTATCATAATCAGTATCATTAGAGTATCATAATCAGTATCATTAGAGTATCATAATCAGTATCATT
>JAZGTK010012677.1:3499-14790 GCA_036877625.1 Ambastaia sidthimunki | reverse complement strand
GAACAAAAAAGCATTAATCACAATAGCTTTGATGTTTCAGCAAAGATGAACGTTTTTTCTTCTTTCTAGTCCATGACATCTGAAGACAGTTAAAGTCAACCTGTGGGTCTCTGAGCCACATTCATTTATCTGCTTTCAGAAAGAGGATGGAGAAAGAGAATCCGAGGAAACGCCGGTTTCTCTGCAGGCTTTGTTCAGAGCAGGAAATCAGCTGTTTCAGGCTCATTCAATACAGATGCACAAACACAAATGGACTCCTGCACTGTTGATACACTCCCTCAATCCTCAACACAGACGCCTGTCTGAGACGGAAAGAGTATAATGGACCAAAAGAGACAGAACCACAAAGCATCTACACACACACTCACAGGGGACGCGCGGTTGTAGCCTTTTGAGTCAAGACATCTCCCCCGTGTCCCATTGACGACACACCTTAACACACCCGTAACAACAGAGCCAAGATGTCTGACTCTCTCAGAACACGTTGATCCTGTTAGATCATCAAGAAACATCATCCATCAGAAGGTCAGAGAGGAGCAGAACTAGTCCCGTACATTTAAATGAAAGTCTCAAATACTACATCTAGAGCGACCACTTTCTATGTCAGATGAAAAGCCCAAAATAAGGATTGTAATATCTGAAGTAACACTTATCTGAATGTTTTTTTTCTTAGATGACAATGAGATCACAAATAGAGATCTAACACATCTCTTCTAGAGTTTCAGAAGAAAGGTTTTAACTAATACTTCAATGAAACATAACTAAGAACTCAAAGTGTAAATCCGTAACTTTTTTTGCTTAAAAAAAATAAAAAGAACATAACAGATCAGTGTCCAACACAGTTTTACCCCAATTTACAAAAGCCAGTTCATAATCATAATTTCAGCTATCTGATTTCCCCAGGTAATGTCAAGTTAATGTTTTAAAAAGTTACAGACTGCAGCTTTATACAACAAAAGAGCAGCTTAATAAAAACTGTTTTTAGCAGAAAGTGATGAGTCATTTGACCACTTTTTCCACCTTCTCTGAACTTTCAGCGCTTACACAATCTGCTGCCCTGTTTCAAGCGCTTGTCATGCAAAGTTAATATTTAAGATCCAGATAAAATACTTTTATAACCTGTTAAAGACAAACTATGATATGATATTATATCATAGAAAGTACTGCACACAGTTATTTAACAGGCTAATTAATAAAACTGACTGATGTGATGTTAATTATAGATTGGGATGCATCTGATAACCCACAAACAGAGAAAATCAATGAAAATGCAAATTAAAGCAATGACGCACAAAATATCTAGAACGAGGTCGGTCAACCTTTGTGTTTGCACAGTCTGTGTGTGTGTGAAATGTGAGGTGTGTTTATGTCAACCAGTCAGAGAGAGGGCAGCCCTCACATCCAGCCTCCTGCATTTCCACACTCAAGTTTATGAGGGTAACCTAGAAAATTAGGTTTGCATTTGTAGTTGATTGTTATGTTTGTGAATATGCTTTTTTCATACACTACAGGAAATCTGTAATTATTTCCACTGAGGACAATGGGAGTTACACACAAGCCGTTATCGTTTTATCAAAACTGCTTCATTGTCCATGTCCATTTATCTGTGGGTGGTCCAATAAAAAGAAATTGTTAGAAATTAAATTCTAAATATTCAGAATAATCTCTCGAGTTTCAATATAACTGTGCTTGGATTTGACAAGACACTAAAGTCTGCAATCAATGTTAATAAAAACTACTTCACATGTTTTCAAGAAATATATGAACTATACGTTAACATATATTTTTTGTTCTACATTATTTTAACGTACTTTATGTAACCATCTGATTTGTTCCTATAATTACAGTTCTGAAAACATTTAAAACAAAGCTGATGCAAAAGTGAAACAAAGAAATTCATGATTCATTCCCAGATGATTATAAATACAACAAAATAATTTCTTGCGATGATTTTTCACCTGTTACAAAATCAAATAAAACACTCCCTGAATATTTCTGTACTCTTCCTCTTTCCATATCTTATTTGTATAAACACTTCCATTGTGACCTCACATCCCCTCTCTCTCTCTCTCTCTCTCTTTTATTTCTATGCAGGTCTCTCGCTCTAATACACTCACATCACAAGCTGAGCACAATTTCACCATCTTGTGTCTGTGTGTGTTGTTACCATGGAGTGAGACCATCTGTACAAAACACTAGTCAGCAAAAAGGTCTCCGGCAAAAGTCGACACATCAATGATGTCACAAGATGTGCGGTTATGCTGAGGAAAACTGGAGACTGTGGCTCATGGAGAACTGTGTGTCACTATCTGGTCATTATACTGAAAACAGGTTCAGAAAAGGATTTAAATGTTGGAGTGGTACATATTGTAACAGCTTTACAAAAAATGAGTAAGAAAACGGGCAAGAATTTAAAAATTTGGGATGTTTATCATTTTGAGAGTGGCAGGTTTTTGAATCCTGTGGAAGTTGGCTGAACAGATGATTTTGTGGTCATGAGTTTCATAACAGTGTTACCAATGTCATGTTAGAAGTGGGTGAAGCTCTTCTGGTAAGCTTGACCCTGGTTAGTAATATCCTGATAGCTGTAAACTCTCAGCCTGTTCCTAAAATAAAACAACACATTTGAATGTTAAGTGGCCTGAGTCTCATCTTTATATAGAATTACAGTAAATATCATGTATTACAGTAAATGATGCTTTAGGTTATTAAGATGCCTTCATCATCAAAGTATAACTGGCAGTCTCTCTCTTTCTCTCTCTCTCTCTTTCTCTCACACACACACAATCACACACACACACACACACGAATCTGGGGACCTATCTCTGAAACTTGCCAATAAATATGCACACACACATTAGCATAGGGACTCTCCATAGATGTAATAGTTTTTACTGTACAAATTGTATATTCTATCAAACACACACACAAACACACACATTGGTAGAGCTATGCTTTGTGGGGAGTTTTCATAGATATAATGATGTTTTTACTGTATAAAGTGCCCCTCACAAAGGCCTGCATTTTTACATTTTCAAAAAAGGCATCATTTCATATGTTTCATAATCAATTTCCATTATAGGGGCTGCTAGCTGGTCCCCACGATGAAGGTGTGTGTGACTTTTTCCAGCCTTGTGGAGACCCACAATGGTAGAAAAACAAGCACGCACACACACACACACTGCTCACTGGCAGTCTGTGTCTTCTGCTTATGGGTTTATTCTGCCTCAGAAGTGTGGACCGGGTGGGTGGTACAGACACAAACACACATTTTTAATAGACCTGGAGGAGGTTTTACAAGCTACGTGACTGTACACCATTTTTTCCTGGGTCACACACACAAGAGCCAAACTAATGAATGGAGAGAAACAGAGAGAAAGGCCTTTAAAATTTCTCCTTCTGTTTCCGTGAGTTTGTTTAACCCGATTTCACTCACAGATATTCCTCACAGCTCAGCAGTGTTCATGTGAGCTCTGGACCCCCTCCACCCAGAACAGACCACACAGGAACATTCTCTGATATGACCCGCCGTTCTGTTCACACATCGCTCGGACACGTTTTACACGCATTCAAAACATGTCTGTTGTTTTTAAATAACCCTCATTTGTATTATTTTTATAGGTTAACCCTTTCACTTCCCCAAGACACCTTTTACCAAATGCACAAAAATATCATTTTAATTTTTTTAGCCACATTTCCAAACACTACAAAATAAGTTTGCGTTCCTATAGCTCAATGAATAGAGCACTGAATTAGTAGAGCAAAGGTTGTGGGTTCGATTCCCAGGAAACACATACTGACAAACTGTAGACACTTGATGCACTGGAAGATAAATATATCATGTATATGCAGATTAAATAAATGCATCTTTTAAAACTTACTTACTGTAAAACTAAATTAATGCAACTTTGCACAGAAGTTAAAGCACCAAGGAGAAAGATGTATGTCCTAAGTCAAGGGGCATTATGGGTAAAATCTTCAGAGCTGTTTAGATGGAAGTGTGTGTGCCACAGGATGGTAAAGGGCATCGCCTGTGATCAAAGCAAAACAAAAACTGCCAACAGGGGCTCTGCCCTTGAGACGTGACTGAACACATTCAGAAGTTTCCTCACACAAACACGCCCCTCATTAACCCACAAAAGCTTTCAATACAGGTCCGAAAAATCAGAGTTAGTTTTCCTGAACTGCTGCTGTTGTGTTTTCTGCACCAGAGCTGGATGCACACTGACACGTACACCTCACGTATATCTCTGTGTCTTTTTAACAGTGATGTCATCAGTGCAGTGATGTCATCAGAACAGTGATGTCATCAGATGTTAAAATCAAACATATTCTGCATTATTGAATGACCACCATATCTAAATATTATGATAAGATAATTATGAGATTTATGAGATAAGCTTTCAAAATATGCAAGTCTTTTACAATATTTTAAACAAGAAGGATCATTCAAAATGCATTATGCTTTTATTTAGTACAGCTGAACTTAACAGCTGCTAACGCAAAGATCTACCAGTTGAGCTACAGGAACACATTTTCTGTCTGAGAGTCTGAAGATGAGACATTCAGACTCGACCTGAAGACCAGAGAAGCTCAAAGGTCTGTTTTATCCTGATGGTGTCCATCACTGCTGTGGAGTTCCAGCTGCTCTTCTGATTCATGGAACCTTCTGAGACACACAGTGTTTGTGAAGCACACAGTTTGTGGGCTGTTGTGGAAAATGCACACGTTTGCATGTGAACTGTGTCAGATAGTCGCCTCCCACGCTTGGAAAAACTCACACTTCAGTTCTTTGAAATGAAACATTAATACTCAACCAGCTGTAGAATAAGTCTGCAGTCCCAGAGGAAAGAAAAATCTTTAATAAAATCACTTAAATATCTCAGTTCCTTCCAAGCAGATTAAAGAGACACATTTTATAAAGTCTTTAAACATCAACAAGTTTCTTTTATTTCTTCTTAAGAATTTTAGGAGGAACCTCAGGGTTAATATTCTGAAAAACATGGAGAACTATTTTCCTATTCTGTCTTCTGCTGTTGAAAGGGCCACAAAAGATTTCTTTTGGTCTCCTAAAATGTCCTGAAGACAAACTAAATCATAACAAAATGACTCACCTACATACAGGCGCCAAAAACACTTTGAGACACTTAGATTTTGTGATTGTTGAACTTTATTCCCAGTCATGCGGTACAAAAATGATTCTGATTGTTTCCTGTGTATAATTTGTAAACAGGTTTGGAAGAACACATGACTCATATAGTGATTCACTCTCTGTGCATATATTACTTCACTGCTCTGTGAATGTTTCCCAACTAACAATTTTAAGTTGTAAGAACGTTTCTACTAAGTAACAAAAATGTTAGAAATGTTATTTTCAATGTTCTAGAAACATTCAGACGTCCCAATTTTGAGATGTTGTATTAACATTATTGCTCAGTTATTCAATTTTTTAAATTCTGTAATGTTTTTAAAACATTTAACTAACAACCTAAGAATAATGATATATACTGTTAGAAAACACTCTACTAACGTTACAGCAGGTACGTTTTTAATAACTTTGAGAGAACTTTTATAGAATTTTATCCAATGTTCTGAGAATGTTCCCTGTTAGCTGGGTTAGTGTTTGACGGTAATCGATTTAACCTCTGTAAAGAAATGGTACGAGTCTTTGCCCCCTTCTCTACCAATCCCAGAGCTTTTCATACCCCCGAACGGAAGGTTTAAATCTCTGACCAGCCAGCAGTTGGTCCACACTAACCCAGCCTGCAGTTTCCCAGCAACCCTGTGAACGCGGCCCACATCTCGGGACCACACTGTGGCGGATAAGCCGTAGCGTACGCCATTGGCTCGTGAGATCACTTCCTCTTCTTTATCGAAGGGTGTCACACAGGTAATGGGCCCAAATACCTCTTCCTGCATCAATGCGGAGGAATCTGTTACCCCAGAGATGACGGTGGGCAACATAAAATAACCGCCCGCATTTCGCTGTGGGAGGGTAAGTTTGTCCACTCCCTCCCCACAATGCACCTGGGCACCCTCAGCCAGCGCTAAAGCAACATAACCTCTGACCTGTGGGAGGAGTTAACCGTCAGTAAAAAAAGACGATTTAGATGTTTTAAAGACCCCATAATATGTGAAATGAAACTGCAACCATAATCTGCTAGCCATGCAGGTGCTAAGTCATTTAGACAGCATCTGATTGGACAAAAATCTAAGAAGCACATGATGAGTCACCAATATTCTTTTTTTCTTTTTTTCCAGTAGAGAAAGATAGTACATTTAAAGGTGAACTAAGCAGGATTTTCAGTTACTGTTAACTGTAAACATAACATTCAAACTTGGTGCCCCTTCTAAATCAGAACAGAAGTACACTCCCCCAAACCCATCACCTGTGCAGCTTTGTTTGGGGGCTACACATCCACTGAGCAAAAATTGCTCCCCAGAAACACTTCTGGTGCATCAGTAACGTAATGATTGAGAGAAATTAAGTTTAATTAAGGCCTAATTTTGTTTTGGAATATCCTGCACAGTGCACTTTTAAAATGTACATATACTAAAAACTTTTGTTTAGTTTAAAAAGCACATAATTTTAAAGGAGTTTATAATAGCATATATTTTTATATAGAGAGATTAGAACTGCTTGTTATGTATATTTACACCCAACACTTTGCTTTCAAATGCAGCAGGTCATTTGAATGGAAACATCTCAGAGACATTCGTGATTTGTGATGGTCTGACCTTCTGTAGATGTTCTTTACTGATAAGAGCTCCGTTGCTGTTGGAGGGGTCGGACGGCACTCCAGTTTTCCACTGACGAGCAGCTTCCACAAACCGGGCAAGAAATTCTGGATAAACACTCCGTTCAACAAAGATCCTGCTGGTACACAGACAAATCTCTCCCTGAGAGAGAAAGAAAAAGAGTTTTTGTTTATTATTGTGCTGTGTAAATTCATTTCTGTTGCACACATATAACAGTAATATGGGCATTAATAAATGTTTATGTCTGAGGGATGTAAACAGTTGAGAAAGAGCAAATGAGCAACAAGAAAATTACGGTAAAGGGATAAATGTGGGAAAATCATGAACTGGATGTATAACATGATTTGAGCGCCACAGTGTGGCGGAAAACAAAATTACATGACAGTCAGAGATGATACAGTAGTTTTGATGCAATATTACAGGTGACAAATGTTATCTCAAAGTTATTAAAAACGTTCTTGCAGTAACGTTATATAATTTTTAACGTTATATGTCATATATATATCAAAAACGTTATTCTAAGTTTCAGAATTTAACATTAAAAGTTAACATCCATACAACCAAGCAATAACATTAACACAACGTCTAAAAAACTTGACATTCTAAACGTTCCTACAACTACCAAAATAACATTTTTAAGGTGTTTGTTACTCAAAGAAATGTTAGAGAAACGTTTTCACAACCTTAAATTGTTAGCTGGGATTCCCATGGGCCACTATTGCTATTATACACTGTATATTTACAAATAAATAAATTTGTATAAATATTTATAATATAATGTTATTATTTATAATAAAGAAGTAAATGAATAACATATGTCAGATATTAGATGATTCCAAACATGGCAAAGGCTTTCTAACCAACACTGCAACGCCATCCAATCAGATTTGTTGACTGGAACTAAATGGTGTGACCTGATTGGTCAATCTCAGTATCAGGAGCTCACCTGATTGGAGAAGCTGGATCTTACGGTGTTGCAGATGCATTGCTCCATGTCAGCATCAGCAAATATAATAGCAGGATTTTTCCCTCCAAGCTCTAAAGACAGTTTCTTACAGAACGGTGCACTGCGCTCAGTTATCAGTCTGGCTGTAGCTGTGCTTCCCGTAAATGAGATGAGGGGTACGTCAGGGTGGGACACCAAAGCATCTCCTGCACGTGGGCCCGTTCCAAAAACAATGTTCACCACTCCAGGAGGAAAACCTGATTTAGAGAAACATTCACTCAGTTTGAATGTTATGCACAATGCGTCTAATTAAAGCTAATAACTTTGACACAAAATTGCAGGTTACTTCACATTTACATTTATTCAACAATACATTCAACATACTGATACATGTTCTCTGGGAATCAAACCTACAACCTTTGCGTTGCTTACGCAACTTTTCTTTACGCACGTTGAAGTCAAACAAAGGCAAACTGACATTTCCCAGGAAATTGGACCCAACAGCTCAAATTTTAAATCATTTTTATAAACTTACCGTTGTGAATCAGCTTAAGGTAAGGAAAATGTTTTGAACATTTTTCACCCAAAAAAGTAAAAACAAAGGTATAAAAAAATCTTGAGATGTGTTATGATGTCACAAGTATATAACGCACCCAAAAACAAACTCACACACTCAGATACACACACAAACCTCACCAGCTTCCTCCAAAAGCTGACACATCATCCAGGCCGTGACCGAGGTCATTTCACTGGGTTTGGCCACCACTGTGTTGCCTGTAGCAACAGCTGGAGCAATTTTCCAGGTGAGGAGATACAGAGGCAGATTCCATGGACTTATAAGACCAGCTTCACACAGAGAACAGAGAATCTCACAATAACATGTCCAGGTCACATTCCAGCCCAAAAGTTATTGTGCATAAAAGAAATTAAGCCTTAGATGCATGAAGACATTATACATTATACATTTACTTTACTTAGCAGACAAATAATTTAACATTTTGCCACAAGAGTCAAGAAGCCTAATCTAAAGTCTAAAGTTTCCATTGTAGTATTAGTTTAATGACTTTTCTGTACATTTATTTCAAACACATAAGCCCACATACCCACTCCTACAGGAGAGCGTATGGTGTAGTTGATGCAGCCCACGTGATCCATCTGACTGCATTCAGTGAGATGATGCAAAACAGATGAAGCAAAGAAGCGGAAGTTGTGCACGGATCGTGGAATGTCCACAGCACGGGCAAAAGTTACAGTCTTTCCTGGGACACAGAGAGAGATGGGAACATCCAGATGGGAACAATATACAGATGATGTAAGACTCCATGACAACACGAGACCTGGTCAGCGTGTCTGTTTATTTTGTGATAATGACCAGCCACTCAGTACTTTAAAAAAAGCCACATAGATTCACTGTTATAGAAAATGGATTCATGCTCAACACAGAACTGTAATCTAACTGATATTTTGAAAAGCATTTAATATATACAGAACAAGCCATCAGAAACAATGACCTTAACCCAGTCTTTCTATTTTTTTTATATAATCCTTTGTTAAGTTTGACGTTTGTCCTGGTCTTTAGTGAGCACATTGCTGCATCATCTAAATTCAGTCTTAGACCTTTGGACTAAAGTGACGTTTTAAATGACCAGAATTTATTTAGTCTACCTCTGCAAAATATAGTGTATACTTCAATACTTCAAGCTAAAGTTATTAAGTATAGTTCAAGTTAAAGTTATTAAGTATAGTTCAAGCTAAAGTTATTAAGTATATTTTATGTAGTACATCCAAGAACTAGTGTACTTGTAAGTGTACTTATTCAATACTACTTAGGGCTACATTGGCTCCCTTTTTAGCTTATAAAAGGGTATTTTTAAGTATTTACTATAGTTGTGTGTAAATGTACTAAATGTACTAAACCTTCAGTTTACACTAATTTACAGCTACGTTTTTCTGAATAGTACACAAAAGTAGACTTCCCTTTCATTTAAAAGAAATATACTTATATCACGCTTATATCAAATAAACTTCCTTTTTGAAGGCATAACCCTGAACTAAAATTCCTCCTTTTGTACTTCTGTTTTAGTACATTATGGTGTTTTATTACAGTGCAGTGCTGCATATACTGTAATGTTACCTTGATCTTTAGACTCAGCCTGGACAAACTTCTCCAGACGAGCCTCTATCAGATCTGCCAGTTTATTCAGCACTTGAGATCTCTCTGCCGGACTCTTAGCCGACCAATCAGGAAAGGCCTGTTTGGCTGCGCTCACCGCTGCTTCCACCTACAGTAAGAACATTCAGGAAACGGTTAACGGAGAATCGGGCCGGGTGCTGTTTTGAGGAAGTTGTGCCAATTTTGTGTTATTTAAAGCCATGAACTTTATTTTCAGGAAGTAATGAGAATTTAAGGGCTCTGTTTAATGCATTCAAAAGGTTCCTCCTAATTTGTATAATGCATGTAATAACGTAGCATAATATTACACATGGACACACCTATAACCAAGTGCTTTATAGTTCCACTGACCCAGAAGAGTTCTCATGGTGTGAGTTCTTGTTTACTTGGTTTAATAATTATCAACGGACTTTGAGCGCCGGCTCACTAAATTTAATTGTTTACAGCTGATGGGCACTACTGCTAACTTACCTGGAATTTGTGTCTTTAGCCAGTTAATGGTGTTAACTATATATTTATTAAAGGTGAAACTGTTGTATAAATAAAATTGGAACTATTATAAAAGATGCCTGATATTTAATGTACAAGAATATCTAAGATTGTTAGCCACAATGAATTAACATTTGTAAAACAATATTCCTATGCTCTAGAAAAATCTAGAAGGGATGGTAATTTCAAGAATAATGGCTCACCTCCTCTGGTCCACTGTCTGGAACTCTGCAGTAAATCTCACCGGTTGAAGGGTCAAAGGAGTCGATATGTTTGGCACATGGCACAAATTTCCCTCCGATGTAGTTTTCCAGCACGAGATAATTTGTGTTTTTTGCTTCTTTAGACATTGTAGAAGAGAATCTGAATAAAAACGTTTCTCAAACTAAAGGAGAATCTGTTTCGTGTGTGTGTCAGTCAGCTAGAGTTGAGCTTTAACCTCTTTTGCAATATATTTACTTACGCAAGTGACTGTATAAATAAATCACTCAGAAGATATAAAACTCATGTCAACGTTTTTCAAGTTGTGGTTGCTTAATGGCATAAATGTAAATTGGTACATTTAAATAAATTATTGTCAATAAAATAATGGACATACTAAATAAAGATTCATAAATCCTCTTAGCTTATATGTTATCTGGTTATTTTGGGGTTGTAGAGGTATTGAAATAATACCTCTGACTTTCGTAGCTTTACTTAAACTCATAGTTTCTTCTTTTTCCTCTGTTACACTCAGAACTGGATTCAAGACTGAAACTAGATTTTACGTTTTTGCTGACATTTGCAACCTTACAGAATATCCTTGGTAAGCAATATATAAAAAGGTTTTTAACATGACTAAATATGAGAGGCCCACACTGAAACAGAAATCCTCAGAAAAGGTTCATTCACACACAACTTATTTCCAGACCATCACCACCACTT
>JAZGTK010012676.1:0-14791 GCA_036877625.1 Ambastaia sidthimunki | reverse complement strand
ATATATTTCAGAAAGACACGCTTTGATGAAGGGACAGCGAGACATTCATGGGTTAAAATAAAGCGGAGCTGCACTTTTCGCGCAGGTTAAATGTTGAGTGCGGATGGATCACGAAATAACTGCGCGAATGTGAAAGAAAAGATACGGGTCGCTTTTAAACGGGTGTCGTGGCTCTGATGTTTGTCTTAGGTTTCATTTGCTTTGTTGATAAAAAAGCGGCAGCTGGAGGTTGACTTATATCGACTTCCGCCCCTCGAGATTCACGGTACAGGGTGAGTTTAAAGCGCCGTTTTCACGGAATCCGGATTTGTGTTACATAAGTGTGAACAGCCAAACGTCAGCCAGACGCGCGTGTGAAGCTGATCAATGTGTTACTGTTCATTGGTTGAACATGATGGCGCTGGTGCCCAATGTGACATTACAACACAACAGCCGGCAACCTATTGATTCTTTAGAAAGGTGCGTGTTTTTGCACTTAGTCATCGAGTGGAGAGATACCGCGACATATCTGAGCTTCACCTTTCATACTTGAAGAGTTCATACTCATTGTTAATGATTGTGTATTTGTGTGACAGTGGACTAAATAAAGATGGACAGTGCTGGATTGATTGTTAGCCCTCTGGACGTCTGGGGTGTCCCCGGTGGGTGCTGGATGTGTCTCGGGTGTGGAGGTAAGAGATT
Organism: Ambastaia sidthimunki; assembly: GCA_036877625.1. NCBI lineage: Eukaryota > Metazoa > Chordata > Actinopteri > Cypriniformes > Botiidae > Ambastaia > Ambastaia sidthimunki. The sequence goes on along the minus strand of JAZGTK010012676.1, from coordinate 14,110 downwards.
TGCTGTTACACACTGGCGCATATTGTGTTTGTATTGCTGGTTGATACCTGCAATCAGATCTTTGCTTATATGAGGCTTTTGTCTGTTTTATTTTAGGTATTTCAATCCCTGCTTAATCTGTACTCATTAAAATCAACAGATTATCCGTCACATAATTCCTGTGTAAGCACAAAAGTGTACTATGTATTATTGCTTTCATTTATCTGGAGGGTTAGTTTGGTGTTATAACGTGTGCTAGTCTTACAGTGTACGTGCATTAATATATGAAAGATAAAGTATATACAGCTGCTTCAGAAGAGGAGCAGTAAATGTTCTTGCAGTGTAATGTGATATTGTGGGCGTCTCATTTCTACAGGAAGGCAGTTGTGATGTTGCTTCCCAAGGGAAAGTGTTTAGGACCGAGCTGTATGATCACTATGATGAAGGTTGGGGAAATCTCCTTTTCCAGGAGAATTTAACACCCCCTCACCTTACCAAAGATTCATATGTTGCTTAATGTCTGTGATTTAAACTGCTTTAATAAACCTGTTCTGCTGATAGAGGAAGTGAAAATCAGGTGGTTTTATATCTGTCATTGAGCTGTATAGTTCTGATGATGAAATAATGGATTTGTTGTACTTTATAATCACAAAGATCTGAAGTTCTGCTAAAATTCTGCTTGAAAGTTTGCAAATAATGTTGTTTTATTACTAATAGAGACAGTAATAACATCAACTGAACAGTCAAATGGTTTTTAATGTAAGCAGCTTTAATACATTTATTTTAATATGATTCATTAAAAACAGTTAAAAAACAATTTGATATTTTGATTGTTTAAAACAGCTTTTCTTTCTCAACTCAAAAATTAACATAGTAATATTACTAAAACTTTTCCTGGTTAAATTAACTCGGCTCCATTAACAGCATCTATGCAAATGCTTTTACAGTCATGATTATTAAAACACTGAGGCTAGAGCATATTTGAAATATTTGTTGTAAAAGTGTATTTTTGGGTTTTATGTCTCTGGATCATGTATATCTGGTAAAGCAGCTACGTTTTGCTTTTTTCAGTGCAGGGATAGAGAGAATGAATGTAATGAAACTTTAATCACATTCCAGCCACAGAAATGATTTCAGTAATGCGTAATCACACTTTCTGACATATATTTATATATATATTTATATAATTTATGTATATAAAACATACAACTGTACAGCTCGAAAAATAAACTTGCTTTAACAAAATTATTCACATTCACACTTCTACAGTATTTCAAGTATGTCGGTGTGATTGTATTGTAATATCGTAACGGTGTAATTGTATTGTAATACGGTAACGGTGTGATTGTATTGTAATATCGTAACGGGGTTATTGTATTGTAATATCGTAACGGTGTGATTGTATTGTAATATCGTAACGCTGTGATTGTATTGTAATATCGTAACGGTGTGATTGTATTGTAATATCGTAACGGTGTGATTGTATTGTAATATCGTAACGGTGTGATTGTATTGTAATATTGCTGTATAATATTCTTTACAGATTCTGTTTTCTGTGTAAAGTTATTATGTTGTTCATCAGATGTGGCTTGTATCACAGCGGGTGAGTTTAAATCGAGGCGCGGGTCGTGGAAAGGTTGCGCGTGATTTTTGACGCCCTCTCTCTCCGCGCGTCGCGAACGCATGCGTTTAACGCGCGTGTGGGAATGGCTGATCTGGGATCGGTGGGTTGGGCCGCCGAGCACGAGCGCACCGTTAAAGAGTGTTTTTAATGTCCGCCATGTTGGCCATGGCGCACTGAGCCTGGAATCAGGGACCGGAGCGCGCTGGAAACACACACCGAGAGAGAGCGACTGAAACCCGGCCTGGCGCCTCCGCTCGCCCCGCCACCTCCACCGACCGACCCGTGCCCTGCTGGACACCGAACCGGCGTCCTCCATGAGAACCTTAATCGGACTAGTAGGGAACCGGATAGATTTATGCTGCATCTCGAATTATAAAGAATAAAATGAGTAAACTGTCGTTTCGGGCGCGGGCGCTGGACGCTTCCAAGCCTCTACCCGTCTTCCGCTGCGAGGACCTGCCAGACCTGCACGAGTATGCCTCTATTAACCGCGCAGTGCCGCAGATGCCCACGGGGATGGAGAAAGAGGAGGAATCGGTACGTTTAATTGAGCAGAGTCGTTCATTTTTGACATAAAATGTGTTTTATTTGCAAGAGGCGCGTCTCTTGTTTCTCTGCGCCAGTGGACCCAAAATGGCCGCTGTTTCCTCCACAGAACGGCGTCAAATGTGTCGTGACAGTGAGAATAAGTCAATGTTTAGTGTGTGGTGCTGAAACGGTGGTTTTTGTGCTCGGTGAATTCAGTCTCTCTGGGTGTTTTTATGCAGTTTTTTTATCGATACGCGGTTTACGGAGTACAAAGAAGTCACGTGACCACTGGCAAGGCCGCCATTTTGTTTAGTGACGGCTCCGCGCGAGTGCAGTACCCGCACTGACACACAGGGGGCGCCGCTCTGCACGCCCGCAATCACCAATTAACACACAAAACAGTCACGAGCCCTTTATATTAATATAAATCAATTATCAATGTTACACTTTTAATACATTTTCTGAGTTCATAGTTTCCCCATTTGTTTCTTATAAACATGATATTATGTCCAGAACTATAAGCTTAATAATATCCTTAAACTGAATATCATCAAGAAAAGCGTTATTTGATTTTAAGTAGTTGCAGTTTCTTGTGTGTCTGAGGCTAATAACTACATGAATAAATTTATGGTCACTAAAGGCATGATGTCAATCTCATAAACTTTAATTTCTGAATGAAGTTTTATCCAAAATATCCAAAAGTCATGTCTATATTGCTTCAGTTTATTCATTATTCATTTCTGTACCTTTATTAGTCACAACAGTTTACTGATATGTTTAAAGTGCCATGAATTGTATGTTCACTTTTCAAGAATTTGCAACAAAATAAAAATAATTTTGGGCTTTGGTGTTTTGTGGGTGTTGAACAGTCCACAGCAGCAGTGTGAGAAACACACAGTCATCAGGTCAGAATAGTTGTCATGTTAGGACATTATGTTTTTTAAATGGCACATATGACACGAAAGCATTGCTTAATTTACAGAGAAGGTCTAACAGGCCGTGATCCACACAAGTCTTGTTTTATCGTGACATACAGCAGTTTAAATCACTCAGCAGCTGTGTTGCATTTGTAAAACACTCATCTTAAACATCATGTGGAGTCTTGTGTTATTTCTCAAAATGCACTCATCAGTTCTTCATGATGCTTCATGATAAAGAATTTACACCCTTTAAACTTTTGTTTTTTTTGACTGTCTGGTTGTGTTTTAATGCATCAAATCAAGGAAGCATGAAAACACTTTTACACTAAATTGTGTATTCAAGATACGTTTGTTACTGTCTTTCTTGTAGTAAATGGATGTTTTCCACACAGATCTGAGCACCTAATGTGTGCAAGTGAGTCGGTGTGTGTTTAATTGTTGTAAAAAGTGTTATAAGTCTTATCTTACTCTGATTCACAAGGTTAAATAATAATTTTAAATATAATTTGAGCCATCTGGTCCCGTTCTCTGGAAATGCTAGTTTGGCATTATTTGACTTCAACAAATGTAATAAAATATCCTGCAGTTTTATCTTTCAAACAGGTAGAGAAAATGACAGTTTTCAGCATTAAATGTGTGGATGCGTTTGTGAGATTGTTAGTGTTGGGGTTTATGTGTTGATGTGGTGTGAGCGTTTGCTGGGCACATCTGCGTGTTTGTATGCGTATCAAGTCTGAGTTGTGGAAGTGTCCGAGCTCTGGTTCATAAACAGCAGCTTTGTTGTGTGTTGAAGATTTAGGGCAGTTAATAAAAGGAGTTGTGTAATTAATGTGGTATCACACAGTGTTGCACAGTTGTTGTTTTTATCTTTTTGTAACTGCAATTTGTGTGCATTCATGTTTGCCAATAAAATGAATGAAGTGGACATTTAAGTCCAGTTATGATGATGTAATGTGTTGCGATTCCTTTTGAGGAAGCAATAAAATCATGAGACTAATTTATTTGAAAGAACTGGTGATTATTTTAAATAACCAATTATGTTACTGTAATAGTTAAGCTTTATAATGCGTATGTTTAGTTTTAGATGATTTTCTGTAGTTTAATGACTTTAATGTAACTGTCATGAACCGTCATGTGGCTTTATAAAAGCTAATGTTTGCGTTTGGTCACGTGACATGGCACCATCCACACTTGTACACAGATTTGCACATTTTTCAGTACACTTTACTGAAGTCTTAATCTTTTTTGTTTTCCTCTGTGTGCACAGGAGCACCATCTCCAGCGGGCCATCTCTGCTCAGCAGGTGTACGGGGAGAAACGGGACAACATGGTGATTCCCGTCCCGGAAGCTGAGAGCAACATCGCCTACTATGACTCTCTCTACCCAGGAGACTTTAAGATGCCCAAACAGCTCATTCACATACAGCGTGAGTCAGTCAGTCTTCACTCAGACTGGAGTTTCGTATCCTGCAGTGCAGTATCATCACTGTTATGAGAAGATCTTTGGAGTTGCTGTGGTTGTATGACTGTCTCTCTCACTGTCTGTAGCGTTCAGTCTGGACACAGAGCAGCCGGATTTCGATCTGGACTCTGAGGATGAGGCGTTTGTTAATAAGCTGAAGAGGAAGATGGACGTTGGTCCTCTGCAGTTTGAGGAGATGATTGACCGGCTGGAGAAGGGCAGTGGACAGCAGGTACTACAGCTGACACAGAAAAGGAAAAACATTGATCACTTCACAATAATTATCTAAATTTTAGATTTGTATTAATAAATCTGGTTTTGGAAAATCATATGCAGGAGAAATCATCACAGATTCAGGTGATACATGGTGTTAAAACAGGAGCCTTCAGAAAAGTGTAACAGCTGAAGACACGACAGGTTTATTACAACATTGTCATTTTTCAGCGTATAGATAAAGTTCTTCTGTCTGCCAGCCGGTAAGTTTGCAGGAGGCCAAGCTACTGTTGAAGGAGGATGATGAGCTGATAAAGGGGGTGTATGAATACTGGAGCAGGAGGAGAAAAGCCTGTCAGAGCGGCTCTTTCATCCCGCTTGTCAAGCAGGAGAAGCGAGACAGCTCCAGCACCAGTGACCCCTACGTGGCCTTCAGACGCAGGACGGAGAAGATGCAGACCAGGAAGGTAAGAGGGTCCAGCTGAAGGAGAAGTGTGACTCTCGTGGGTCGTCTCTGCACGTGCGTTACTGGGAGAAAATGTGTAAACTTGTTTTCTTAAGTTCTCCCTGTCTCTCCTGCAGAACCGTAAGAACGATGAAGCTTCTTATGAGAAGATGCTGAAGCTGCGCAGGGACCTGAGCCGAGCCGTCACCATCCTGGAGATGATCAAGAGAAGAGAGAAGAGCAAGAGAGAGCTGCTGCACCTCACGCTGGAGGTCGTGGAGAAGAGGTACTTGCACACACAATTGATGGTCAGGTGTTTTCCCAGATACCTCCAGTCATGGAAAACATGGAAATTCCAGGGAATTGTAAAATTGTGGTTGTCCTTGGAGCTTTTATATGAAAGCTGCAATCCATAAATCAGTAAAAAAGTACAAAAGGTACGTAATCAGTGTTCAGAATGGTGTGGGGGAAAAGCTGTGGAATGAATGCAAGTTGATTGGTGTGGGAATCCTGGTCTGTGAAGTGCAGACAGTCCAGATGCAGCATGTGTGTCTGAGGTGCTGATGTGTGTGTGTGTGTGTGTGTTCAGGAACAGCATGGCTGATTTCGGAGGTGAGGTGATGGCGGAGGTTTTGGCACAGAGAGCTCTGGAGAAGCCCGTCATCCCCCTAATCCCAATCACCAACAGCAACCAGTACAGACACACAGAGCACGACTGGGACTACAAGAGCAAGGCACACACTTCTCTGTTTATAGATGATGCTGATAGCTAGTTTTTACACATACAGGAAAATGTGTTTCCATGCACTTCATAAAACGGTACACGTGTGTAAAACGTGTTCGATGTGTTTTTCATGCGTGTTTGTGACGTGTCATTGTAGGTGGATAAGCCAGAGGTTGTACGCCAGAAGCGGAAGTATGAAAAGAAGCCCAAGCCTTTGCAGATGTCAGGCTCCGCCCACTCAGGCCCGGCCGTCTTTAACACCAAAGACCTCAATCAGTATGACTTTCCCAGCTCAGATGATGAACCCTACTCCCAGGTACACACACACACACAATAAATCACATGAGCGCTTCTCTTTTTCTGCTTTTAACTACATGAACTCTCTCTCTCAGATGTTCTCTGGTTCCTCAGAGGTTGAGGAGGAGAACGATCCAGATGGTGTGTTTGGGTTCCGGAGGAGAACCGGCTGTCAGTATCGCGCTGTAAGTTGTGCAGTGTCATCCTGACACATTAAATAGAGCAGAAATGAGTATTTTGCACAGTGTTAGGGTTTGTTTTATTGGTAAACGGTTTCTCTCTCTGTCTCACAGGTGCGCTCGGGATCTGTGGGGGACTGGCCCTGGTCAGACCCTACTGAGGGTGGGTTAGGAGACGTGCGCTATCGCTATTCTCTCACCACGCTCACGGTGCCACGGCGATGCCTGGGGTTGGCACGACGACGAGTAGGCAGAGGGGGCAGGTGAGTTAAGCACAGTACATACACCAGATACTGAATGCTGCCCTGCTGCCCCAGCTGCCCAGTTCTGTTCTTTGTTAAACAATGTTAATGTCTTTCTACAACAACTCCTGCAAGGCAATGAGATTCTCCAAACACGTTCAGACTGTTTTCTCCACTGACACACTCCAGGCTCTTGACTGCTCCTCGTTTTTATGTCATTCACGGCTTTTCTTTCCTGTCTTCATTCTGTTATTTGTACAGAGACTTTGATCTGGGGCAAAATGCTTTATAAATAAAACATCGTTATTGTTGTGCTATTTGGAGATTCTTGGAACATTAGTGCCTTTAGTTAGTTTAATACATTAAAATAGTGATTTATTTGTAAGCTTATTGAAAACCTTTGGGCTGCATTGACGGGTTTTTCTCACGTCTGTGTGTAGGGTGTTATTGGATCGGGACCACTCGGATTGGGATGCTGTGTATCATGGACTAGACCCGGATTCCCCTGCGTTACCTTCATCTCCCACCCAGCAGCAGAGCACAGATACCTCACACACCAGCACTGATACCTCCTCATCTCCACCTGACCTCACACAACTCCTGCTGAACATCAAAGCCTGTCGCTGGAGGCATTTCAAACCCCGGACGCCGCCGGACGATCCTGACAATCCAGAGCACTGGTCCGCACGGAGACCCCGCCGCAGCTTCCTCATCCGCCCAATCAGCACGCTCCGAAAGCAGGGAGGCCTGGCTTCCTTCATCCGACCTCCTGCCCCACCACCCACACCTGGTGAGTCCTCACATGCTGAACTGCCCGTGTGCACAGCGAGTCCTTGCAAATATGGCCGTCAAATGCGGAGACTTTTCCAACGGTGACTCTAAAGCTAACGCAGCGTGTTCTTTAATTCTGCTATATACTGACAGGCATCTCGCTGTTTATCCTGAAACATGAAGTGCTGGATTATGTGTTTAGTTCTCTGGTTCTCAAAGCTTGCTGACATCTGCATTGTACTTGTGCTGTGACTCAACTTTGCTTCTCATCTGAAAAAAGAATGTAATACAAAAAATTAAGTGAATCAGGACAGTTTACACTAGTAATATCTTGATGACTTGCTGAATAATGCAACATAATGCTTCTAAATATTGCAAACACTGGGATATGCAACTTGCAATATTTCATTTTATTGTGCAGCTCTTGTCTGTACTGAATGTGATCCAACAGAGATGATGAACGAGTGTAACATCATGACGTCACTGTTTCTCCTGCAGTTCTCACCGCTGAGCAGTACCAGCAGCACCAGGAGCAGCTCGCACTGATGCAGAAACTGCAGCTGGAGCAGGTGCAGCTGCAGCTGGCCAATCAAAACCTGCAGGTGAGAATTCGGCACGAGCATCAGCACATGCATCAACTGCACAGTTCCTGCTCACAGGAGACATTTCCTGGAAACTCAGAACAGACTAAAACTATGTCAGACATGCTGTTACTGGTTGAATGAACTGCTTAGGCTCGTCTTACAAGTTCGTCATCCATTTTTCTTCAGGACTGGTTAGTATTTTTAAAGGTTGGGGAAGCAGTTTCAGAGAGGCTAGCAATAGCATACTAGCTTTGAAAGCATAAGATCCCACCCTGATGTTTTATAAGATTTCATTTTTGTCATTTTTTTTGTCTCAGACTCTTGTGTCAAAGACGATAGATGCTGTCAGCGCTCAGTTTGCCGCATCTGCACTAGTGACTCCTGACCAGCTGGTGGCAGTCAAGAGTAAAGAGGAGGGAGTTGGTGTCAATGGAGTCGTGTCACCCTCAGGTTAGTCTTCCAGTTAGTGCCTTTCTTGCATCTGACGGCTTCATGTTTAATTTGTTTGCGCGTTAGATCGTTTCTCTCATGAGCATGTGATTCTGCAGGTGTCTATAAGGGCTTACACAACACAAGTTCTGCAGTGTCCTCCATCCATCTGTCTTCTGGCCCTGCCTCCACCTTGGCCCCCACTACTACCACCACCAACAATGGAACCTCTTCAGCCAATCATCACATAGGCACAGCCAGCCCCGCCCCTGCCCAAGCGCTGGTGGGCGGTGCTGTAAGAGTGGGCGTGCCCTCACAGGCCGGCACCCTGAGTGTGCGACAGCTTCACCGTCAGCTTACTGTTCCAACATCAGCCCTGAAGCTTGCCGCTAATGCCAACAGACCCATCCCGAAGGTTACCACAGGGTCAACCACCCTTGACATGGGGCCCAGGTGAGCTTTGCTTTCATGGCATTAAGATGATAAGGTTAAAGAAAAATTGAATGTACAGGAGAACTTGAAAGGTCACATGATCAAAATTGACCATATTATGAGTTTCTTGTTAATTTTTAAAGAAAAGTTAATCATGTTTTTCTTGCAGGGAAAATCACGATCAAGAGAAACCTCCATTAAACAGTCTAACAGACAACACAGTTGCTATGGAGGTTACGTAGCCCCGCCCCCTTGACCTTTCCCCTCACCAAGGCGTCGTCTTTAGGTGCTATGCATCATAGTGACGCTGTTTCCATGGCAGCCATTGGGACTTAATTGCAATTCTCATCTCTTTGTTTCCAAATTAGTTTTTTGTTACTGTTAATATCAGCATCTGTAAATTATGAAATAAGGAAATTATTCTATGTACATATTTGTAATACACCCCTTGTATATAACATTACTTGAATACAGAAATTGTTCATTTGTGATGTTTTGCACTTGGGAAAAAAATGAGAAAAACTGCAATTTTCGTTGTGTGTGTGTGTGCAGTTTGTGCGTGTGTCAGACTGTGAATGTTAGAAGGTGTTTGTGTGACTGTCTGAATGTGTCACATGCATGGTGAAAACCTGCTGTTTTATCTATTTATTGTGAGGTGTTTACAGTTTTTTTTTTTAATCATTTTTAATACACTGTAACCTCTGGGTTTCTGTGCAGTGTGTGTGTGTTGTTGTGTGTAGCTAAAGCTGTTGAACGTCTCGAGGGGTAAAAAGCAGCTTTTCTTTCTTTTTCTTTTTTACTCTTCCTTTTTTCTTTCTCTCTCTCATGTGGCTGCTCCCACCTGACTCAAGCACTATTCTTTTATATTTAGTTGTTTTTTTTTTTTTATCAACGCTGCTTTTGTATTTTTTTTTTTTTAAGCCTCAGTGTCAGTTGGGGTTTTAAAGTCCCTCTTTGAGTCTTTCTGGAGTTTGTGAAAGGTTTATGACCTCTGTTTGTGATGACTGATTGTATGTCGTCTGTGTATAAGGAACTACAGTACGTTTCTTTATCATCATCATTCCACTTTATATGAAAACAAGGAAAAGGAATAAAAAAGGGACGTTTGTGGTGGCACCCGGTGGAGCGGTGTGAGCTCTCTTCTGTGAAGAGGATGGTACTGTACCACAATCTATATGCCCATTCCACTGGCATCATTTATCTTTGAGGTGTTTTTATTAAAGTCCACCTGGCAGAATGAATAAAAAAAGTATATGTTGGCAAACTGTTGAATAAACGCAGGTCATTAAATGTTTGAGTCATTGAGTCAATGTTTTGAGTCATTGAGATGTGGGTGACTACAGCTCTGAAGCACCAGCAGTGTTTAGTGTTCTACAGGACTGCAACAGCAGTCAGTAATATTAAAACACTCCATTCCTCTTACTCAATGTTTCTCAGCTTGCATTGATCAGAAATTAGTTTAATTTTTCAGAGTGGCTCAGTATGTGGGTTTTTAATTCCTCCAACAAAGGTGTAAATAACTAAATCTGCAATCCGTAACTTGTTTTGGTTAAATAGGGAAAAAAATGAGTTATTGAGCAACTACATAAAAGTGTTCAACAGGTTCTTTTTATAACAACAATGAAAGATTTAAGATGTCAGGTCTGATTTATGTCAGTTTGTCTTCATTGACTTTAACAAACGTATGTTAAATTACAAATGGCTAATGATTGTCCACATAATGTTTTGAAAGGTTCTCATATACAAAGGTCAAAACTGCAATTCTTTTAATGCTATAGTTTCTATGTGACGGTAAGATTTTGTCACTGTAACATATCTGTGAACTGGCAGTGTATTAAACACATTGCCTTCATATGAAAGTCATTTATACTGGTTTTCTCATCAGTCTGTCTGTCTGAGGAGAACAGAGACAGTAACACAGAGCAGCTGTATCCTGATCATCCAGACAGATTGAATGTTATTATGGCATCATTCCATCACAATAACATTGAGACTAAACTCCCTGCAGTCTCCAGAAAAACAGCATTCTTTCCATCTATCAGTTTTCTATCAACTGAAATAAAATGAATTAATCTTACATAGCAATAACAGCATAAATATTAAAATGACAAAAGCACCCAACGAGTTATATAAACATTAAAAACTTAAAGGTAATTGTTAGATATAAAACTGGATTATAACTAAAATAACTGATTTTCAGATTTTATAAAGAACTCGGAGCTCGTCGGAGCTCGTGAACGTTTTCCTCGGTTGGCGTGACGTCACCGCACCGGCGCTCGGAGCTTCAGACCCGCTTCAGTCTGCGCGCCCGCCCGCGCCCGTTCTGCCTGCTGCTGTCCGGTGCTCTCGTGATACGGTAACGGGGAAAGATGGCGGACCCGGCGGAGCGCACCGTTAAAGTCATGTGCCGCTTCAGGCCCTTGAACAGCTCGGAGGTGGCGGGGGGGACAAATACATCCCAACATTTCAGCGGGAGGACGGCGTCGCGATCGGGTGAGTGTCGGGTCGTACCGGCGGTTTAATCGCTTTCTTTGCGTGTCGGTGTCGCTCGAGCGGCTAATGCTAACGACACAAGAGACAGAACCGACCGCGTCCGTGAATATGTGACACCGGCGTGAGTCCCCGCACACCTAAAACTGAGTCTTAATCCGGTTCACACGCGTTTCTGCTTCGTGTTGATCCCCGTTCACACTAGCGCGTCACCGCATCAGATTCAAACCGATTCAAACCGATGACTGACCGCTGCTGAGATCTACACGCGTGTCCGTCGCGTCTGTGGGAATGAACAGCACACGGATGTGTGAGCAGACACGAGGCTGCTCGATCTGCGTGTGTGTTACTGTGAAGGGTCCCCGAAGACCCCGATGACCTGCCGGTGGTCTGTATGTTTAACGCATCAGTCATCGTTCACACTGTTGTTATTGTCCTGCTGAAGCGATAAACACAGCTTCTGTGTTTAAACCGCACTCTAAAAGTGATTCATTACCACCACATCATTTCATACATTGTTGTCAATTAAAAATTCTAAATTGTTGATTTGATTAAAACTTTTAAGTTACCGGCATTCATTTAATGTGTTGTCATGACAGAATAATGTTGATAATTACATCAGCTTAATAATGTGTGTCATTTAAACATAAATATATGTGTTGCTTAGTTTAAAACAATATTGAAGTTTCAGCAACCCAATGAAATTGGCTTGATAATGTTTCTACATTCATTGAGTTCAGCATTCTAAGATCCTCCCACTTAACAATCCTGGAACAAGTTCAGATGTGTTTCAGGCTGAAGATAACAGCGGACATTTTAAGGCGAGTAATCTGCGTTTTATTAAGTTTACAAATAAATTCTCTCTTTTTAACTAGAGGTGTAGCTACACCTTGTAATACAGTTGATGTTAGAAGTGTAATTTGACCGGAATAGCAGCGGATAAGAATGTAAAAACTTAAAAACAGAGACTGTCATCTGTGTATTTCAGAACTGTCATTTCAGCACTAATATTTATGGTACATTTGCTTCCCACAGAAGCCGAAAACATTCTCCTCACAAATTTTTCTGTAGTGCATTTTTTATGAAAATGAACTTAAATGGAAAACTACATTTTTCATTCACAAAATTAATCTTCATCTTGTTCCCACAGATGTTCTTGGAGGATATAATGGGACCGTTTTTGGCTACGGGCAGACGTCCTCAGGCAAAATACACACAATGGAGGTGAGACGTGTGTGAGATCTGTAATCATGGATTGTAATGAAGGTGTGGTGATCACAGCCAGCCAATGAATAGCAGAGGAGGCGGAGTCAAAGAAGACAAGAGGTTTGCGTACTAATCTCTATTGTCTTATACTCTATACTTAAGTATTGTATTTCATCAGTAACGAAAGCCTTCAAAGCTTATATTTCCCGCCGACTGACTGTTATACTGTAATACTGCTCAATAGCTGCTCACTATTTTCACTTTTAGGGATCCATCAGTCTGTGCATTACCAGCTACAGGAAGTCAACTCACAGTGTTCCTTGTATTTTTTTTAGCTGAATTTCATCCCTCACTTCCAGTGATGCAGAATGCGAGATATCGTCATGGAAACCCATCGTTTCATTAATATTATCCCTTCTGTTGACGTAGGCTTCTGTTTTCGAGTATAAATGTTGTTATACAATCTGTTATATTTCAGGTGTTATGGTTTTTCAGTGGGTTTTTCAGTGGGTTTTTCTGCGGTGTCCAGCTGCTCCCTGCACACCTGTGACCTCCTCAAGCTCAGTTAGAACTTCTGCCTGATGTCTGCAGAAGATCTCGCTCCTCGCTGGACTTCATACGGGTTGGTGTTTGTAGACTGCTTGAGAAGACAAACGCTTGATAACATCTGTGTGTTCATCAAGGTGTAAATGCAATGCCTGTATCACTACAACTCACATCTTACTACATAACGTTCTCTAAACAGGTTCAAATGTCAGGGATTCCCATTGTCTAGCAGTTGGGCATTGAAACTATCAGATGGTTTTTACTTTGTGATCTGATAAATTTGTAAATGGAGAAGCTTCTAGACATGAGTAACCAAACTTCACACTGTTGGGTTATGCTGTAAGAACCTCCTAATAACTCAACCTTATGCTTGCAAAGACTAATAGTTTTAATAGAAACATGTCTGAAGGTTCCTGTCCTGTTTCTCACATAACACTGTGATCAAAATCACTGAATCCTTTATGAAGTGTCATTTCACATTCCTGTTTGCCCCTCACTGCTGTTTGTTTATCATTTCACATTCCTGTTTGCCCCTCACTGCTGTTTGTTTATCATTTCACATTCCTGTTTGCCCCTCACTGCTGTTTGTTTATCATCACATTTGGTGGGTTCTCTGTTCTCAGTTCATGTTTATGGATTATTTAACAGCTGTGGAACTCATGACATCACCGCTTGTCTGCTCCGCCTCTGTTACTGATCATCATCAAACGTCACAGGACATGAAAACCTTTTACAGTTTTGTTGTGTTGCTCTCTAGATGTTTTATACAGGGCCATTAAAATCACTGTTGCACTGTTAGTCCTAAATTCTTCTGTTTTTGTGCATGAAGGATAATGAATTGTTGTTAATGTCATACGTTCAGTCAAAACCTAAAATAAATAGCTGTGTTTTTAATCACTGTGTAATAGTAACTCCATGAGTGAGTGAAAGTTCCACCAAAGGCACTGAATGATTCCAGCAGAACAGAAGAGGTTACTGGAAGATTCTTGCTCAAGGAAAAGCGTAAGAGAATTAAATGACTTTAGGCTGTGTGTGTGTG
>JAZGTK010012675.1:0-14791 GCA_036877625.1 Ambastaia sidthimunki | reverse complement strand
CAGTGCCTGTGTAACCAGAGAAAACACACACAGCCCACGGTGAAGTACACACACAGCCCACGGTGAAGTACACACACAGCACACGGTGAAGTACACACACAGCACACGGTGAAGTACACACACAGCCCACGGTGAAGTACACACAGCACACAGTGAAGTACACACAGCACACAGTGAAGTACACACAGCACACAGTGAAATACACACACAGCACACAGTGAAAACACACACAGCACACAGTGAAGTACACACACAGAGAGCTTAAGAAAGTGACACAGGTTAAGATGTTAGAATCTGTTCTGGATTTCTTACCCAACACAAACACATTCATTATCACTGCAGACACAGTCGTGCCCACCACAAAGCGAAGCAGAACATAGATGTAGAAATTTGGTGCGAAAGCTGCTCCCACTCCAAAGACCACCTGCATCGCTAAACCAATCAGAATGATTATCCTGCGGCCGTACCTGAAACAACACAGAGCCACATTTCACTGTGTTAGCCTTCAGTCGAGAGTGTTGTGTTTCTACACCAGTGCTTCTCCACTGGTTCCGCTTTAGGACTCTGATTTTACAATAAATATCAAATGGCAAGCAAACAAAGTACCATTTTTATCATACAAAAATACTGAAATGTGTGTGGAAGTGTGTGTAGAGGACAGAAACCCTCTCAGCTGTCTCAGAAATGTGTAAATAAGTGCAGGAGAGGATGAACGAGGTTTCCACATACAGAGTTAAATTGTGAACTTGTTGACTCACTGCTGGAGACAGGAGTGTGTTTACACGTGTATTTCAGTGACTGGTTTATGTAAATGATCCAGAACTTTTAGTTCAAGAACACTTTATTGATTAATTAAAACAATTCTAAGCATGACTAATATCAGTCTTGAATTTCAGAGTTTTGCACCAGAGCTAAGAAATGGTGTTTGTTTGTACTGTTGAGTTGTTTTTTACTTACTTATCGGCAAGGGCACCAAACAGAACGGCCCCAACCAGCAGTCCAAACATATAGATAGAGGAACCAATGCTGTTCAGAGTGGCATTTTCACACACAAGATCCCACTGCGGTATAGAGTAACAGAAGGAGAATGAGTCAGTGTTATAATAAAAGAAAAAGCTGTTTTTTCTGTAGCTGTTTTAATGCTGAGCCACAGTCACAGCAGTCTAACCAGCCTGACCCAGATGGTCATCAGGTCAAACCAGCTGGTAATCCAGCTGATCAGCCACATAGTCTTGACCAACTAATGACAGGCTTTGACTAAGGAGCCATTCTGAACTAACTAATTGTGAAATGAAACAAGCATTAAGCAAAACTATATTTTATTGAGAAAAAAACAAAATGTAAATAAAACTGAGCAAAAATACAAATATAATTGATATAATTGCAAATATGAACGACTGCTGTAAAACAAAAGCTTTGCTTCAATCGTATCACGTTCTCACTAATGCAGGAAACTGACATTTCTGCACAAGCCTGAGCAAGCCGTAGCACTAATGCTAACATGTTTTTGCTCTGAAGTGAGTTGTGTCTGAGAGTTGGAGGAACTATGGACTCATTCTTCAGAGTGAACTGGAGGGTATTTCATATTACAATTATAACTTGAAGGAAAGATTTTTTTCTCGCTACATCGTCACAGGACTGCAACCCAAAATTTTCAACACTTGGCGATTTACAGAGGAAACATTATAAGCAGTTTGTGGTAGCCACAAAACTACAGTCTGAATGTTCTGGCACTCACCTCTGTGACAACAGTGCTGAGGAAGACCTCCTTGCTGAACTCCCACCCTCCCCTGCAGCTGGTCGAGAGCTCAGGAATCGCTGTGTGGAGGTCACTGTGATTTAGCTGGGACACGTGTCCATCCTGTATGGAAGAGCAGGTCTCCATGGAAACATTACTGAAGTTGAGGCCTGGCCAGGGGCCTCCACCATCACCCAGTGGTCTGGAGGATCGGCACAGGTGAGGGGGCACGGCCCCGGTGAAGACAGACACCAACATGTGGAAGGCCAGGAAGATTTGCGGTAGACAGATCCACACATACAGTGTCTTCTGGAAGCGTCCAAACCCACCGATCCGGTCTAGGAGCTCATCAAAATTCATCCTGTCTGTTCCTGAATGAGACTTAATAAAAACCCACTCTGTGTCTGTTCAGATACAGACAGAGAGGGCCAGAAATCTTACAATACACCAGAAATGTGTGTATATATGTGTTTTGATTGTTGTTATAGTCAGTATTATGATGTTAATGACCAGCAGGGAGAGGGTTAAGTCTTCTCACACCTGTAGCAGAGAGAGAGAGAGAGAGAGAGAGACAGACAGTGAAAGTGAGATAGAGAGAGAGACACACAGAACAGGCTGCAGCTGAGTTCTGCCTGTATGTGTTGTCTGAGAGAAATATAAAGAGGGGAGGGCCCACATATCTGAATTGAGCCAGTGAGTGATGAAGAGCCAATGAGAACGAAGGGGAGGGGTCATTGAATAAAGGGGAGGGGCCAATCTCAAGGCCACAACTTTCTTTACTGTCACTCCCTCCCTTTCAGCATTACAAACATACATTCACTGTTTAGTGTTTATGCTTGCCAACTTGTTTCTTCCTCTTTGCATTAGTTTCATTCACAGATTCTGTGTCTGTATATCTGAGAGATAACAGAGGAAGAAAACTGAAACTAACAGTAACTGAAAGTAACTGAAATTTATGCTTTGTGGAATTTTCTCCCGATCTCTCGCAGACATTAAATGACAAAGATTAAAACCTCATTGTGATTTTACAGCAGAAACAACAGCTGTGAATTTGTAACTTTATTTTCTCATTTCCATCAGATGTTCTCATGTAGCTTGATGGTGTTATATGAGTATCTCACTGACAGCTACAGAAGTGGAGAGACAGAAGAAATGTGTGACACCTCAGCTGTGGCCTGCAGTCTTTCTGAGGTGTGGTGCAGCCACAGGCTCACTGTCACCTGTTTCACATTAAAACATATAATTGTCCTACATTTCCCTAAAATCAGGAGGTGCCTTTACCTGTGAGAAACACAGAGATACTGAGAAAGAGATCAATCAGGCCCGGCCTCATTTTACAGGTTCTGAAAAATTATTTAAACTGAATAATTATAAAAAAAAAACTGAAAAATGTTATAACTGAAAATTGATGTAAAAAGGGGTCATAACATTTATAATTTTGAAGGGGTCATAATTTTTTTCATTTTTGTTTTCCCTGAAGTTTTAACGAATCATTTTCTTAATCAGTATTTTTGTCTCTCAGTAAGTTTTCCTGTAAATTTGTTTTATAAATAGACATCAATATTACAATATTTTAAAACAAGAAAATGAGCAACATTGATAATAACTCTCAAGATTTAGCCGCTGAAAACACGTTTTATTTTTTTACACAATTTTGCTTTTTAAATAAAATTTTAAAGATATTTTAATCTGAAAACACACTGTTTTAAACAGCGTGACTAAAGAGTTACAGCACTCACAGTCTCCAAATGTGTGTCATTTAAAAATATCATTTATAACCATCTTAAAAAAACTCTTTACACAGAAAGTAAATACACACGTGGAACAAAACTCCTGTACTGGAAAATTCCTTGTGTGTGCATAGCTGAGCTGATTCTGAATGTACCTGTATTAAAACCTTTGATATATATGCTTCACATAATCTACATTTATTAATACTTTAATACTTTTTTATTAGTATTGGGAACTTAATTATCAAGGAACAAAGGCAGTTAAAAAAATGAACTGTTACTATTGTGAAACTTCACATCTTATCTTTTGTGACTAATTAAATATGCAGAATAGGGTCTGTTAAAGAAAAACAAGTCTTCAGCAAGATTTCTTCATATCCAAATGACCCAACTGAAGGCCAGAGAAGTCACAGATTTGTCTTGGCTGTAGATAAAATGCTTGGAATTCAGCCTGGAGACGGAAACATTCAATGGCCACATGAAAAAATTTTCTTGTGAAAGTCTTTATGCACCTCTGATTCTCAGCTTCTCAGACAATCAGGTGACGTGAGTTACAGTGAGTCATCATGAGAGACTCAGTTAAAGACACTTCAAAAGTCAAAATGCACTTTATAGAAAAAGAAAAAAAGATCAACTTTATGGATTACAAAGCTCAGATCCCTCAGATTTACTTGATGCTTCACTGTTTATATCAGCTACGCAGTATTAATAACAGACAGTCATATTATAAATAGGTGAGTAAATAACTTGTTTTTAGATAAAACATGACAGGTTGAATGAGAAATGGAGCTCTACACCAGAACAGCAATTCAAAAATCCCCTTGAGGCCGAAAAGAAAAAACTAATTAACATTTGGAGTGAAACTTTGTTTCTCTGTTGTGGAAATATGGAGGTGTTAAGGCTGGTAGTTCTAGAACAAAGTTCACAGCCATAAGAGGTTTTAATAAACAGTATTTTTAATATACAGCTTTTACTGTACTTTTTTTTTACTGGAGCTGTACTTTTATTTAAATTAGTACAGCTCCTCTAAACAAAACAAACTGTTTGAACTGCTATAGAATAAATAGTTTGAGAGTCAATGTTTACAATGAAACTCTGTAATCAAAAAACAGAGAAACAGTAGAACTCATTTTGTTGCTATTATTATTTTTAAAAAGGTGAATGTTGCATGTAGGGTGTCTGCAGATAATACATTACTGGTGCAATATTTGAGAATGTTTAATGAAACATACAAAAGCTGCCAGCATCATGTTTGTAACTCAACTTATGAAACTTTACATTTAATGGAAATTAGTTGCTGTTGCTCTCGGCAACAAGCTCCAAGCTGTGCATTATAGTAATTTTATCACAGCCAATGTTGTTTTCCCTTCTAAAATCACCCCATACCACGATAAAATCCTGATGATAGAGTCCAACTTTTCTGCTTTATTCTGCATCTTTTATTTCACAATATAAAAATGAAAACAAGGTTTCAAACATTAAGTAATGCACTCAAAACACTTCATAGTTCACTTACAGCCAGTGAAACAAACAAGTCAGAGTTACCTTTGATGAACTTCTTCTGTTCAGACTTGACACCGGTTCAGTGACAGACTCTACACTTATATTACATCATTAGATAAAAGCCTCCGTCATGTAATGATGTGGGTTATACAATGAGATTCAAACTGCCCCCGTGTGGCAGGACGCAACATGAACACTTTATGCAAGAGTTACAAAACAGCAGTAACATGTTTGTAAGTTATATGTAAGTTGTATAAGCATGTTTTTAATTTCAAAGTGGATCTCTTGGTGGGTCAGAGAAACTTAAAAGTCAGACATACAGTTTAGGTTTCAGTCCTGACTTTTAAAAAATCAGTTTACTCAAAAAAGGACTAAAAACTTCACCACAAAAGTGATGAACTATAAGCGTTTAAAAAGTATTTAAAGTTTGGGTGACACACAGACCAACTTTTTAATCACCACCAAGCTTCCCCTCCACCAAAGTTCACGTTTCAATAAAATAACACCATTGATGTCAAAACAACATGACGTGTTAGTAACAAAACGTTTTTACTAACAAAACACGTCAAAATTATATTCTGAGCTCTTACAGTAATTTATTTTTGTTTATAATGATTAATATACAGCTTTGAAATCACATGAGGGTAAATAATGACGAAATAATAAAGTAAATAGTAGTATTTTCATTTTTGTAATACTGTCTCTTTGACCCGCGCTGATGCGTGTGTGTGTGTGTGTCGGCCTGAAGCCAGCTGGCAGTAGCCTCACTTCATCAAAGTCAGTGTGTGTTTTACGCTGTCGCCGGGCACAAAGCTGATGCTTGTGTAACACCGTCAGTGTGCACGCGACACACAAACAAGTATGTGTGCGTGTGAATGTTTGTGTAACATTTATATTTTGCTTCAACATTCTGCCTCTCATTAAGTGTTACACACATACACACACATACAAACTCAAACACAGTCTTCATTCAGTCACTGGCCACTGGAAGCTTTCTTTAAAAACTATCACATGTTGATGCTAGATTATTAAACAGCATTTTTAAAAAGATTACAAAGTAACAACGACAAGAGCATAAAATGTTCAGTTCAGTTCAAGCTACGGCAGTCAGTAAGAGAAAATGTTTGCATGCAAAAAAAGTTGCCGTTGCTTATGAATAACTGCTTTACAAACACTGTAAGAAGTTCATGAGATGACATGTTTTTTCCAAGAAGTCCTTTCAAAAGAGGGCAGGATCACAAAGTATCACATTTAGTGTAAGAACGATCTAAGTATTTAGTGTATGAGTCGATCTAAAACTCCAACAGCTTGTGCTTTAGGGAGGAATGTGATGTTTTTATGGTCAGATCTATAGTTAATCTATAGTTAATATGAAAGCAAAAACTGACTTCAGACCTCTGCGGGGGGAGAAAGAGACCCCTGAGCAAACATTACAGGAATGTCAAATCAAATAAATGCAGCAAAACACTTTACAAACGTACAGAAAAACTTACAGGGATCTTTAAAAGTGTTTGTACTTCAAAAGAATAAATTCAGCTAAAATGATCATTTAAACTCAACTTCATGTTGTTCAAACTCACAATGGCTTTTAAAAAATGGTGTTTTGGGATTTCTGGTTACAGTGCGAAACTGTAACACATGGGTTTGTCAAAATAATAATAATAAAATCTGCTATTTTATGAAGTTGCAGATCTGTTGAAATGCACCTCATGATGGCTGACAAAATTCCCTAAAACTTTAATCAAAGCAATGTGTGGCAACTTTGATAATAAAATAAAGTTTGCTATAAATAGACTTTGCAGCTACACAATTCCTGTACTTCCATTGTTCACGAATTTTAAGACACACTGTTAATATTTAAAACTGAGACCCAGATCAGCTGGCAACACCCCTTGTTGCTGATTGGCTACCACAGTGTTATGGGGTTGGTAATTGGTCCGATTGCTTTTTCTTCATAAGTATCCTGCTTACTTCAATAAAAAACAGCAAATCTTTTATACAAAGTAAATGTAACATTAAAATATAGCATCATTTAGTCTGATTTACTGAAATATTTTTGTCTTGTAAGGATGATCAGGAGGACGATTAGAAGGATGTTTGTACTGTCTCTCACTACAAGGTGTGAGGACAGAAATAAAGGCAGGAGATAAGAGAGAGAGAGAGAGCAGAGGGAGGGAGGAATATTTGAGACGGAGCTCTGTGTGAGCTGCTGTAGGGGAAAGGTGTGTTTGGAGAGCGGACAGAGGGGAGCTTTGTGTACCCCTCACACAGGTCAGTTCCCTCCCTCTCTCGCTCCTGTACTCTCTCTCTCTCTCGCTGTCAGCTTTCCTCTCTTTCAGTCTGGGTCCACAGAGATCCTCTGCAACTCATATATGATGCTATCGCTGCTGTGCTGTGTTCTGCTGCTCTCTCTGAGTCAGGTAAGGCCCATCGACTCCATTCTCTACTCACAATCAATGCTGAACCAGCCAATAGCATTCTGACTTTGACTCACTGAATATCAGCCGGCCTCTGATATACAGTGACTCATACTCTGCTAATACAGGAACTGGACTAAACAAGCCGTATGTTTGACAACAACTGTAATATATTGTTATTTATACAATAAAATAATTGAATTTTTAGCTTAATTAATGAATGTTTATGGCATTTTTGTTAGGCTAGCTTTTTGCTGCTGTATGTCTTAAAGCTGATAGCATAAAATTTGTGCAGATAATACGCTAAAATAAACTTTTTTTCTAATTTTTTCTTTCACTTCTGGTTAAACAGAACAGAAATCTTAATGCATGTCCAATATTTTGACTATTAAACAAATTTACATAGACCTTATCACAAGTACACTTATCAACTCCATCATAGTGTCAATCAACAAACATTAGGTACAAATTAGCTCTAATTCTACCACAAAAAAAGTACATTAGCTTTGTTGAGAGAGTATTTTGAATAAACTGGATTTTTTACAGTGATTTTTAGTTAAAATGAAAATGACAGGTCAGCTGTTTGATGTAGGTCATATAAAACCATATTATATCCTACCTGCATATGAGATTCTGTGCATGAAATGTTTCTGTAGTGAAGCTTCGACAGACGTTGTTTGTAAGTGTTTTTATTCTGCTCTCACAGAATGACCTCACTCTGTAAACTTGACATAAAGACTTTAGATTTTTGTGGTGACCTCTGGTGACCCTGGAAGCATTTGTGAGCCATTAAAGATGAGCTTGTAGTGAACCATACAGTTCAAAGAAAAGCCTTATAGTTAAAGTCTTATAATATGAACGTGATGTTGTGAGATCTTGGCCAAACAATTAAAAATTAAGAAACTACAGACTATTAGTGAATAATGACTAAAATAAAACTATGATTTACTTTGATGAAACACTCACATGCTGATGTGGATTTGCTATATGTGGATGTAAGTTGAGTTTTCTGAACAGTGTAAACTCTGTATCTGTGGTACTATCAAAACATTGCTGTTTGTTTTAACATCTCCACCAGCCTGATATAGCAACATCAGCTCAAGTGAAGACCGGTGCTCTGACATCAACCTACGAGACGAGTTTTAAACCAGTGTGAAAATAATTATTTTTATCAATTCGGTTTGGTGGCACTAGAAGTGCAGAAATTAACACACAAAAAAAAGATATTTGTGTGTATACTGATGATAGCAGATGCTGTTACTGTCTGTGACAGTAGCAACACAGAACTGTTTGTTTGGTTTGGAGCTAAACGGGTATAACAGTGAACTACTATCAAAGCTATTTCAATAAACTGAACTCAGATCAGTTTGAAGCAGTTAGTGTAGAAACATCTGCTTCCTGCAGTGGGACTCTTGACTTCAGTGTGAGGTATGGAGGGGTTTGCCACTTCAAACAGCCCCAGTTAAGGCACTGCTTTCTATATGTGCCATATATTTGCTGCCTGCACACAGTGTAAACAGGAAAGTGAATGTTTTTCCTCCCTGGGCTGCTATAACAGTACTGCAGTCAGTGAAGCTGTATAAAAGAGTGGCTTTGATTTTTCACCTGCTATTAGACAAGCCTGTGATTCGCTGCTTTAGCCACTAAATCGGCAGTAAAGTACATTAACACAGTATTAACCAGTATAAGAACCAGTGTTAGCAACCAGCTTTTCAATAATATCAAACTATAATACTATAAAACAGCCGCAGTATTGCTTTTCAGTGTGGTTTCTGTAAGTCTTGTGTGAACTCAAACCACCGTCACTCAGGGGAGTAAAAGGTGTCTGTGTGGTGAGCAGTATGTGTGTTTCTGCTGTATTCAGGGTGTTGACACCCAGCAGAAGCAGCGAGGATGGACGGGTGTGACAGAAAGGAGGCAGTTTTGCAGCTGGCCGTGTAAATGCGGCGCTCGACAGCAGTGTGCCCCGGGCGTCAGCTCTGTTTTAGACGGCTGCGGGTGCTGCAAAACATGCGCACGACAGATCGGGGAGACGTGCAACGAGAGAGACATCTGTGACCCGCACAAAAGCATGTACTGCGACTTTTCCAGAGACCAGCCGCGCTTTGAGGTCGGCGTCTGCGCTTGTGAGTACATTTAATGAAGTTACGTAAAACGAATGAATAACTCAATAAGCCAGACAAATAACTCGAGTTTTATCATTAAACTATTACCCCACTAGTCACTTTGTATTTACCCTCAAGAGAAAGAGTTAAAGAGCAGCATGTTTTTCAGACATGATGGGGGTGGGCTGTGATCTGAACGGAGCTCACTATGATAACGGACAGGCCTTCCAGCCCAGTCCGCTCTACAAGTGCACCTGCCTCGCTGGAGCCATCGGCTGCTCCCCTTCGTTCATCCAGAAGCCGGCAGGGATGCTGAGTGCCACGACCCTCCAGAGCAACACGCCAGCTGGTCTCAAGACCAACCAAAACCCCAAACATCAGCAGGAGACCACTTACATGTCAGGTGAGTGTGCAACAGTCGTGTTGTTAGGCTGGGAAATGACTGGTTCAGCACTCAGTCTGTCTAACTCTGAGTAATAAATGATGTGCACTGAATTAAACACAAAGGACAAGAGAAAGTCTTTAAGGATTTTTATGTTGGTTTGAAAGACAATTTTAGCTCAACCACATTTGTAGCGTATTATTTTTGTTTGAATTAGATTTTTTAAAGCATAATTTAAAGGCTTGGAGATAAACTCAGCTGGACAATGACAAAAGTCCTGCTCTTTTAAAGGGCCCAATTCAAGGGCCTGAATCATAGTGAATGAATAAAGCAGTCCCAGTACATTATGACAGATCATGATAGTTGCTGTCTTAATACTAAAAAACCAACCCACAAGATGGAGTTTCTAATTATGTCCCGAACCATCATGTTGCGATTGAGACACTAAGCTCAGGCCTGGGCTGAGGGGAGATGTTTGGATGTGTACTGTGAGGTGACAGTGCTTTGTGACTGTAACACTGAAAGCTTACAGGGATCCTCCCTTAGCCTGGAAGAAGAACTGTTTGGTGCAGACCACACCCTGGTCACCCTGTTCTCGTACCTGCGGCATCGGCATCTCTGTGCGGGTCAACAACGACAACAGCAAGTGCGAGATGAGAAAAGAGCGCCGGCTGTGTCTTCTCAGACCATGTGAGAAGAAAACTCTGAAAGGGCTGAAGGTAGGACATCCATCTGCAGGTCTATGAGACACGGGTGCAGAAAACTGAAAAGAAATGAATCAAGATATAAATTGGTAAACTTCACAAATCATACAAACATGAACATTTGGTCAATGTTTACTCTTATGTTCTTCCATGTTATATTTTATGCTATTTTAATTTAATTTATGCAGGTGTGAGACACTTTAGAGTATAACTAAATTATTATTAGACTTTTGTTAGACCAAGTTTTGGTGTAATGGTGAGTCACACAGGTTTGGTACAATGTTAGGAGTGTGATGATTAGATAATGTTTTATTTCTGGATAAACTATTATTTTAAAGAGAGACTGAGTTAAAAATGACAGCAACAATAGCACAGAACAGTGAAGTTAGTTTTGAGTTTTATTTGTATGTAGATGACATTGACTTTTGATTGATATTTTGAAGTCTAATGCAGTAACAGTGAATGTTTTTAAATAAACAGGAGGATGAAGAGCGGAAAGGCTCTGGGGTGTTATGAACTCATCAGATGGTTTGAAAGACACTGATATCTGATTCTATTATTTTTAGCTGAGAAAACGAGAGGAATGATAGAGCAAAGCCTTGTGTAAAGAAAGAAAAACAGTGAATGACCTTTAGTGTCAGGTGTCCATACTGAAGATAAAACATGAGCCACAACAATATATTACACAATTCTGAGGGAATCACGTTTCAGAGGATTTCATGGAGTCTTCATGGAAACAGTCAAAAACAAGCGTGTGTAGGCCTGACAACCAAACAAACCACCACAACCTGATTTTAATAGATGCTTTCCACAAACAGGCTATAATTGGGTGTTTAATTCATGGCATTAAAAGTTTTTTTCTTGTGAGAACAATAGCTCTAGCCGTAAGCTATTTTCATCATCAATTCACTCCATTTTAAAGATCAGATAACAAACTGATATGCAAATGTTTGTGAAAGCAGTAGGTTTGAAACACTTAACGTGGTGATTTTAGCCTGTCCTACCTCAGAGGTCTCAACCTTCTCATCTGTCTTCAACAAAATCAGTCAACATCATAATCTGGACCCTAATCCCACTCCAATAGATATTTAATTGAATTTAGTTAAAAATAACTAACCCATTACAAAAATGTAACTAGTTAATAATCTCAATTTCCCAATTGTAACACAGATTGCAGTGTTGACAGTGTTTTTCAAGCACCTTCAACCCTGTTTCTACATACTCAACGGGAAAGTTTACCAGTTACCTAAAACCAACAACCTTTTACTGACCATTTGGTGAAAAGATCCTATTTATTTTCAGAGCCTATTTTGTTCCCTGTTCATTGTTGTGTAGTGCCAGCAGAGTTAATTCTCTCTTTCATACACAGATGCTGAAAGGTAAGACCTGCAGGCCGAAATTCCAGGCCAGTAGAGCTGAGAAGTTCTCTCTGTCTGGCTGTACCAGTGTTAGGAAATACCGGCCGACCTACTGTGGCGTCTGCACAGACAAGCGCTGCTGTATTCCTAACAAGTCCAAAATGGTCAACATAGAGTTCCACTGCAAAGCAGGAAATAACGTGCGCTGGAAGATGCAGTGGATCACTTCCTGCGTGTGTCAGAGGAAGTGTAACAACCCTGACGACATGTTCTCTGAGCTTCACTTAATATAAAACAAACACACAGACACAGAGGGTACGTGAGCTGAGACACGTTCTCCTTTAGTTTGATCTAATGTCTGCGATAACATGTACAACTAACACCAGAAACAAACTCCACATATTGTAAATGCATGTTGACGTGGTATGTATAGTATATAGTTAACCAAATAAATCTCATCATTTACTCATTTCCCAGATGTTTATGAGCTAAACACAAAGATTTAGGAAAATATTTTCTAAACCATACTATGCAAAACAACAGATCCCAACATGTTAAAGAAAAAGTAATATCTGGCATTGGGTTGAGTAAATGTGAGAATTTACATTGTGGGGCAACTGTTCCTTTAAAGTTACCTTCAAATTGATTATGATTAATAAGAATTATGAATAATAAGAACTTAAAATGGAACCTGCACTTGTGTTATATTTCACACATTACAGAATGACACAAACAGTCTGTAATACCTAAAAACGCATGAACTCATAAACCTGTGGAGAATGTTTTGTGTCCAAACGAACTGGATATATACCAACATAAACTAAAATCTGATATTGTGTTTTACTGTTACTGTTTGGAATGGATTAAGTAAAGAAGGGGTGAGATGTTTCTTGTAAATGTTAAATTCTTTCAGCATTAACCGCTAAACGTGCTTTTTTGTCTTGGTGAAACAGCTTTACATGACCAGCACTGGCTCTGGATCATGTTCACCAGATTTTGTCACGTGATCTCAGCCACAGGACCTGAAGCTGGTGCCACAGAAGATGTCAAAAGAAACCGCTGTGTTTTAAATTGAACTTTTGTAGTTTAGTAAACTGGCCTTAACAAATCAGGGGAATTCTTTCTGGGAATGACACATTCCGTTTTATAACTGATTTGTGCTTAACACACGCCTAGCTTAGAACTCTTTATTCAGGAATGTTGGACAAAATGAATAGAGTAAGCAATTCAAAAATAAAAGGGGCAGAAAAACTGGATGTTAGCTCCAGAGTAATGAGAAGATTTACATCAACCAACAGGAAAAGCAGGATGTTTAAAATATCTTGTGTCTGTAACAAAAATGTGAACGATGCGTTGTCATGGTAGCAGAAGCAAGTTTCACCGCATGTAAAAATGCAGCGTGGCAACGCTGGACACATGAGATGAGATTATCTGATGCTAAACCATGAATGAATCTGGTCTGGGTTAAAGTTTTACAGTTTGTCATTCTTACAATCTCTCTGTTCTTAATGAGAAGCTCAGTTAGAAGGAAAGTCTTGTTTGTGTCTACATCAAGTTTGTGTTGACAGAACCTAAACAAAAGAAAACTGACTTAAAATAGCTTAAAATCTCAAATATTATGTTTATGTTTTTGCCTGGTTTGTTTTTTACTTTAACAATTGCTGGAGATCAGTTGGTGTCTGTGCTGCTTGGGCTGTTTGTATGTTTCTATCTGACTGTAGTATTTAACTGTATCATGAGGATCACGTAAGCTGCTCACAGTCCTCCAACCAAATCTCACCAAAGCTAGTTGACTTTCTGTTGATATATACATTGTAGCAAACATTCTTTACGTTCTTTAAGTTGAAGTTTCTTGTGCTACTGTGCCATACATTGACTGGCTGAAATCTCAGCTGCTACACAATAAAATGTTTACACATACAGTGTTTTATTGATGGAGGCTGCTTAACTAAACGTACTGTTGGACATTTAAAGATAAAAGTAAACACTATCAGCTGACCTAAGCTGAAGATCTAAATTAACCGCACGTTTATTGTTTTAAATAACAAATAAATCTGTAGTTTATTGAAAACACAAAATACAAGCACTGTCTGATATTATGAAGTGCAATTTCTATATTACTGACATCACTAAACCCCCCCATCTGCTATTGGTCGGACAGCATAAAAGTCCTGCCTCCAAACTGGTTAGGACACTCAAACGCTCACAAGTATTTACAATCGGCTGGTATTTAATTCTTTATGTGTTTGAACATGCAAATATTTATACAGTTTACACCTGAAGATCTACTGCAGGAGACACTTGACATCAGAAACACACTGATCGTAATTAAATAAAGTTAATATGTTAATTTAACACATGGAAACATTTGCTCACTCTTTCTAGCACACAAACACACATCAGGTGGCGATGGAGAGTCTGGGAGCGTTGGGCATGAGAGGGCTTTCCAGGTGTGTGTAATCCTCAATAAGAGCTGAGAGACTGGACAGGGCCTCACTGAACCCGGCCGACTCCATGCCGTCCACGGTTAGATAGTGATGCAGATGAGCCTAGAAGAAGCGGGACAAACGCCATCAACATGTTTCTGCTTCTTAGCACGAGTCTACAGAAGATTTTGAGCTGGTCTGATACACACCTTCCTGCGATAGAGCTTCACAAACCGCTCTCGCAGCTCACTGAAGGTGGACTTGACACAAGTGTTGTTGGCCAGGGCCAAAAGAGAGTGTGTGTGACCCACAGGAGGCACAGAACACAGGCTGGTCTTCCACCCTTCCTGATTCCATGGGACAAATGGCAGGCTGGGCTTTAAACTAAGAGGAAAAAAACAGGTCATTTGGATCATTGACATGAAAAA